>JANRGW010042874.1:0-34696 GCA_024733675.1 Psilopsiagon aymara | reverse complement strand
CCCGCTTTGTGTCAGCTGAGCCGCCGGCTCCGGGCATGGCATGTCGAGGGCTCGAGGCCGCCTCGGCGGCTCTGCGCGCTCGGAGTTGGGGCTCCGGACGCGGTGTTTCCTTCGCTGTGTTGGTAAATAACAAGCTGTAGCCATTCTTTCTTTCTTAACGCGTGTGCCAAAACTCTTCCTGGGCAAATGGGAGGATTGTGTTATTTGGCAATATATTAATGTACCGTGGGTGCAACTGGGCTGTAGCTACAGATTTGCATATTAAAGGTTTTCCTCTTGTAGTTCGTGATGTATAGATGTAGTTTCTAAAATGCACATTAAATGTACTGGTTCTATTTCCAAAGATATTATGAAATTGCAAATCAGAGATTTTCAGTCCAAATTAAAACATGAAAGGTGTCAGTTCTGTGAAGAAAGACTTCTTCAGTGGGGTGCTTCCTTCTGCTCCCCAGCGCCGTTTCTCTGTTGCAGACAGTTTCGCTTGGAAGAGTCATGGTTTACAGAGTTTCAGCTCTTGCATTTGTTATTATTTCCAGTGGAACCAGGAGTGTGCTTCGGCCGCTGCGCTAAACCTTCTGTGTGATTCAGACTGGTTTATTGGAGAGCCTGGGTTTGGATTCAGAACTTGAGTGAGGTCAGGTTTCTGGGTAGGTTTCACGTCTGTTGTTGGTTTGTATTCTGTTAGAAACAAATGAACTGCTCAGAACAGTTACAGTATCAGCTTAGTTTAAATATTTTTGTTTGTTTGAAAATTGCTATTGATTTCTGGGGAGCTCTTTGTAATTTACAGGTACTTGCCAGACAGCTCAGCCAATAAGTTGCTGTGATTAGGCTGTTTGGAAGCTGCTCATTTTGAGTTTCCATGGTGTGTGAGTAGAACCTAACTTGCACATTATTGCTTCTGTTCAATTTTTCAGCAGCAAGCTTTTCAAAAGCAGTGAATAAAAGGAGGGAGGTTTATAACACATGCACAGAACATGTTTTCACGTGGGCCTTAGGTGTTCTTGGAAACTACCTTCAGAAATATTTAGGCTAATGTTTTCCATTAGTAAATCAGAGCAATCAGTGTAAGGTCACCTAGGAACAAGAGCACATATTAACAGGTTTTTTCCCAGTCTTTTTCAGAGATGCTCATTTACAATGCTTTGAGCCATGTGCAATCTAGTTTAAAGGAGTTGCTTTAAAATGGGAATGCCTGAAATTGTTCTGAGGATCGCTGATGTGCATATGTTTGCTTTGGTTAAAGAAATTCTTGTTTAAGACTGGTTTATTGTGGAATTCAAAGGAAGCTTTTCAAACCCAGCTCCTGCTGAAATGAGTAGGAGTTTCCATGGCATTGGAAAACCCCCCCTGGAATGCTTTTGAAAAACCTCAAGTGGTTGTGTTAAATGTATTTACATTCCATTTTTCTATGTATTTTGGAGTTGTGTGCTTGATAAATTACTGATTAATAGCTTAATTCAGTTATCTATGACTACTTAAGAAACATGCTGGCATTGCTTTATGCAATTCAGGAGTGTCTGCTCATTGCTTACTGTCGGCTACAGTTACAGAAGGTCTTATGTTTTACTAATTCGAAGCTACAAATTAACCCTGACAATATAGTGCTGTTATATACATTGATGCCGTGTTGTTGCCTGGAACACTGCATACAGGCTCTCATTCTGTCTCAGAAGAGATATTGTAGAACCTGTGGAGATTTACACTTACAGCAAGTTCACTGCTTGAATTGGAGATGCAAACTAAGATGAAATGATAGTTTTACTTGTGATTGGAAAGTCATTTGAGTATTTCTAATTAATCCAGTTCACAAAATAGAAGAGAAAGAGGGTGCTAAATGGAATGCATCAATCTGACACTTGGTGGAAATGCATTGTGGCACATATTTATATCATATGATAAAGAGTAGGCTCAAAGCACTGTCGATTTTCATAAGGGTGATATGTTTGTAATTAGATGGGATAGAAGTGCAAGAAACTGAGAGTAAGCTTAGCTTCCAGTTTGTGAGCATAAAACTGAGGCTGCGTTCAGTCATTTATGGTGAGGTACACAATTCCTTGCATGCATTGCAAATACAGTAATTAGATACCAGAAGAGTTATAAATGCAAAGAATTAAGTTCATACTGTTTCCTTGGTTTCTTTGCTTTGTTTTCTTTAATTGAAATTCTATAAGATAGAGGACGTGTCTTCTGGTTCAGGTTTAAAGTTGGATGGCAACTCTCTGGAATGAATAAGAAACTGAGGCTGTCGAGCAGCCACTGCATCATTATTCTTTGAATGTTTTAAGTTCTTCCTTCTCTCCTTTTTTAATTACAGTTCTGATAGTAGTTAGTGTCAGAAAAGGGCTGGACTTGAATGACTCCAGTATGATTTATCTGTTGTCAGGTAGTCATCATGTTTGTAGACCTTTTTTTACAGCAGAATTCTCCATTTGCCTGATAGAAGAGTTAAAAAATTCTCTGAGGTTATTTAAAGTTCTTTAAAGAGACTCCGAAAAGGGTGCTCTTATTTCTTTGTGTTTTTTAAGTCTGTTTTGATATCTTTCTCTTAGGCAGACCATACTGGCACCCAATTGTTATATCTCCATGTATAGTACTCTGAGGAGAAAGTATTAGATGGGAGCAGAGTCTTTCCAGCTGCTTAGTGTGCTACTTCTGTAGAGCTATCCCTGTGGTTGCTTCTGGGTTCTGGCAGACTGAAGTTGCAGCGCAAGTGTTGGTTTTGTGTTTGTGCTAAACAGTTAACTTCATTATATTTAAACTTACAAAAATTTAGTTTCTGTTTTTTTGTAGCTGACATCTTTTAAGTGATCCCTGAATGCTAATGCAGTCAGTGGATAGCAGATGTGTTTCAAGTAATTTATTGTTGTCAGGAGATTTATTTAAGGTGGATCATGTTCATTGGCTTAAGCAACGGAGTAAGTCTGAAAAGAAGTGTTACTGATCCGTGTTAGTTTGGGGTTCTGAGGGGTGACAAGTTCTAATCCCAGCCTCCTCACTTCTGCTTTATGCTAGTGTCAGGGCTGAAATCAGTGGATTAAAAACTGAAAATGAACTGGGAACTCTACAGACTTCATCTCAATTGATTGCTCGATGCAGGTGTATGAGGTGTATTCATCCTTTAGTCATGTTTATGGAATCTACTGAATTGCATGGGGATAGTGTCCTTCAAACAGGAATTAAACCCATGAATTTTTGTTGTCTGACAAGGAACACTCCATTGCTTTCTGTGGTGTATTTTGTAAAGAAGTATTAGACAAAGAAAATAATATCTGTGCTGTATAGGTCCAACTCTGCTCCCATCTGAGTCAATAGTAAATCTGTTTGTGAATTTAATGAGGGCCACTTGGGACAAAACAGAGCCTGAAAAAATAATGCTTTAGGCAATTTAATAAGAAACTGTAATAACATTGCTGTGGTTTAACCCCAGCTGGTAACTGAACACCAGACAGCCGCTCGCTCACTGCCTCCCCAGAGGTATGGGGAGAGAGGAAAAGTGAGGAAACTCATGGCTTGAGATAGAGGCAGTTTAACAGGCAAAGCAAAAGCTGTTCATGCAAGCAAAGCAAAACAAGGAATTCTTTCACCGCTTCCCATCGGAGGCAGATGTTCAGCCATCTCCAGAAAAGAGGGGCTCCATCACACATAACCCATACTTGGGAAACCAAACAGGAAACAAAGCAATTACTTTTGCTGGCCACAAATGGAAGTTGCTGCTTATACATGCAGGTTTTGGAATGGGCTTTTCCCACCTAAACTGAGTAATATTAGGCAACTAATCAAGGGTAGCCGTCTGGATCTTCCTTCTCATGCCATAAAGAAGGTGAACACCCTGAGTGGGTCTAGGATAATTCCCTTCTCTTCATCCCAAGAAAATTCCCTTGCAAAGGTGTTGATGCTCTTTTTTGAGCTGCAGTATAGATTTCTGAGTATGGAGAGCATATTTGTAGTCTATAAATGCCATCATGATGTTACAAAGATCTGCAAGAACATTTAGAGCAGGACAGTGCAGCTAATTAATGCTGTGGATTGGGGAATAATATTTTAGAAATAATATTCATTACAGTTATTTTCTTTTGTAAATCCATTAATTTCTTTACAAATAAATTCCTCCATTGTTTAATAATCAATCTAAACAGAAGTAATTGAGGTGTCTGAGAGAGTATCAAAATGAATTGTAGAAGATGGTGTTTGTCCTGGTGCTGCCCAGAGATGGTATGGATTAGTGTGATAAGCACAGTAAATGATGCTGAAAAGAAAAAAGGTAGTAAATTTCTACAGGTGTTAGGAATAAACACTTCTGTATATACATGGGCAGTGGAGCTGGGGAAGGGCCTGGAGCACAGTGTAATGGGGAATGTCTGAGGGACCTTGGAGGAGTTTAGTTGGGAGAAGAGAAGGCTCAGGTGGCACCTTATTTCTCTCTACAACTGCCTGACAGGAGGTTGTAGTGAGGTGGGGTCGGGCTCTGCTCCCAAGGAGCAAGGGATGGGACACGAGGAGACGGCCTCAGCTGCACCAGGGGAGGTTCAGATGGAGCTGAGGAACAAGTCCTTCCCCAGAGGGTGCTCAGCATTGGAACTGCCCAGGGCAGAGCTGCAGTCACCGTCCCTGCAGTGTTCACACACCATGGAGATGAGGCCTTCGGTGACGTGGATTAGTGTGAGCAGTCTATAGTGGATCAAGACCCAGTGTTCACCCTGTCTATGCAGAAGTTAACTAAATTCTCCAAATAAGCTCAATAGAGCTTTTATTAATCATCAGATATGGAGAATTAAGGGAATGAGGTGTGGGACACGCAGAAATGCTGGTTTCTTTAAACTTGCTTAGATGTCTGGTGATATAATAAAGCATCAAAATGGGCTTTTCAAAAATATCTTTAGATCAGGTGATTTGTATGCATATGTATATCCTTTCTTGACCTTGTTTTTATCTTAAGATATGTGAGTACCTTTGAAAATACAGCTTAAAGTTCCTTAACAAGTCAGAAAAAAAGTGTACAGACATAAAAATACCAAATGACTGTCAAATGACGCAGTGATTTCATTCAGCATGTCAGTGTTCCATTCTTACGCCTATGCCTTAACTATTTACCTAATTTCTTTCGTACCTGGATCTGCTCTGGTGCTTCGTTATCTACTGTTCAGTGTTCCTCATTTGTTATCCTCTTGTTTAAGCAATTTTATTCATCCAGTCAGCACAGTAGAAACTGTGTTAGACACCTAAGTTGGACAAACATTCCAGAAATAGCAGAATATGGTATTGAGGTGAGGATTTTACAAGCATTGTGAGGACTGAAATTTGTTGACATAAAATATTGAGGAAATACTAGCAGGTAACGAGTGTTTAAATAAAATTATGGTCAATTCCTGAAGAACCTGTGATAAGAGAGGGGGCTAAAGTCACAAGAATATGATTCACAATGAATAATTCAGTTGGAGCAGAACTAACATTGGAAAGTTTAGTTTGCTTCATATTTTATACATTTGACATCGTATCATTTATTCACCAACCCCCTGCCACGGGGGAGATTTAGAATGGATATTAGGAGGAAATTTCTTCTCTGAAAGAGTTGTCAGGCATTGGAGCAAACTGCTCAGGGAAGTGGTTGAGTTGGAGTTATTTAAAAGACATGCAGATGTGGCACTTAGAGACATGGTTTAGTGGTGGACTTGGCAGCGCTGGGTTTGCAGTTGGACTCTGATCTTAAAGGTCTTTTCCAACTCACATGATTCTTTTCTGTAAACACAACATTGCTTAAGTTATTCCTTCCAAACAGACAAGTGCGGTATTGGCCTCTCCGAGATACCTGATGTTCATGTAGCATTTGTCAGGCACATAGGACTGCATCTTCAGACAAAACCCCAAGTGGTGGTAATCAGTTCAGAAGATGCAACAACAGTAATAACAAAGACTACTGTAATTATATGTTAGACGAAAGCAGAATGGGCTAGCATTTCTTAGTTCAACGCAGATGTGAGGCTTGCTTCCTGGGACCTTTTCCAAGCCTGGAAATAGCAATTTCTGCTGCTCTTCCCACCCCTGCCCCCTGTGATTTTTCTGCTGAATTTTGTGGGGTGTTTGGAATAGGAGAACATTTGGGCTGATGGGGAGATGGAACAGCTGAGAAAACATCCAAGTTTTCACAGCAGTAACTTTGGCCTAATGATTGCAGAGTATTATTAGGTCTTTCTCTCTTGTATGACTATGCAAAATAGGAAACTGAACAGGAATAGGAAAATGAACTCAGTTTAGTGTCCTTTGTGCCCAAGTGGCCCAGAAGGTGCCGCAAAACAGTGTCTAGGATGGCTAAAAGTATCACTGTTACTGATGTTAACAAAAGTAATTTTAATAGAAATTTTAAGTGCATAATTCAATAGAATATGATGGCAAGCTTGCGTCTAGTACATACAAAAAGAGATTGTGTCTCAAATGTAGTCCTTAAGTTTGAGGACTAAAGGGTAGTCTCCAACTAAGGCTGCTCCTCAGCCTTGAATTTATCCAGTCATGGTGAGTCACTGTTACTCTGATAAATCAGTCCAAAGCATATTGTTGTATGGGTTGGGAAGCAATTATTGTCTTCAGAATGTTTGTCCTGTAGTAATTTCTACAGTCTCCTGAATTTTTCAGGTTTTTTGCGCCTCTAGCTCTGATATTTTCTAATTGCTTATCAAGAAAATTTGTCACTTTAGCCAAAGGTCTAAAATAACATCTTGTAGAGCTGATTTCAGTTGAGTTCACTGAGCGTTAGAAAGCTACAGAGCTGTACATAAGAGTCGTTCTCCAAGGCAGAGTCTAGTTTGAAAGCCTGTGATGGCATCTGGAAGCTTTCTGCTTGCTGCAGGAGGTTTTGAATTACACATTTTGTATGCAGATGTTATAACAAAGAAGTAATTTCTTTTTCCTGTCCCTTGTAAGTGTCAGTGGATAGTAAATAATTGAGGTGCACAACATATCAGAATTCTTTACTATTTCTTTGTGGGTAAATTACTTTTTATGTTTTATTCAAACTTAAAAATTCCCAAGAGCTAATTTTAGAAAAAGGTCTCAAAGTGATGCATACTTGAGAACATGAACTTGAATTTCTCCAGATACATAATATCTAATAATTGAATCGTTTCTGTTTTATAAAGCTTTGGTTTTGGAGAAGATAGAGGCTCGTGGCTGTGCCAGAATGGCTTCTGAAGATTGAATTAAAAAAATGTAAAGTCTGTGTTGGCTGAGGGATGGGGGAAAAAATACAGTCAGGACCTGATATTTTGGAAAGTTCAGTTTCCGGCATCCTCAGATATCTGAGGAGAAACAAATTCCTTGATCCTCAACAAAGATAATTACTAATTCTCGATAGTCCCTCAATCAAGTCTCCCTATTATAATGTTAGATCATGCACCAGTTTGTTCCTTATCTGATATGACTGGCTAATTATTCAAATACTCAGTTTTTCTCCAGCTGTTGTCTTCCTGGGTAAACAAATTGCTAAATTCAGTTGGCTTCCGTTTGCACTTCATTGCTTCTTGACAGCAAACACTTGGTAAAAATGAGATGCCTCAGGGCGTTTGTGATCTCCATGGGAAGCAGAAACAAATCTCTGCATAATTTCTCTAATTTATTAATATTGTTTCCACAAAACATAGCACTTAATTTTGAGTGCAAACCTGGGGTTTGGGTTTTTTTTTCCATAAGCTATTTATCCAGGTTACAGTATTGCCCTTTTTATAGGCAGGAGGGCAGAGAGTCCTTCCTCAGTGTTTCAAATCAGCTTCTGTTTCAGTGCAAATTGTATTCTGAGCAGTGCAAGGTAATTAAAAGGTCAAAACAAGGGCAAGAAGTGCCTGGTTTTACTTGCATGCAGTATTGCATTTAGAAATGGCTCAATCCAAGTTAAATAGTGACCAGACTGTTGAGACATGTGCTAATCAAGTGTTTGGGCTTTTCTTCCATATTAGGGGATGCAAATCCATCAGCACATTTGTACCAACACCCTTCCTTATAGGGATTTATACTGTGGACATTCTCAGGCACATTTCTGCTGTAAAACACTGATGTGCCACGAGCTTTTCAGCTTGTTTTCTTTACATGTCAGGTCAAAGGTAGGTAATTGCTAAGTAATGGATGTCAAAGAACCATATTCTTTAAAAAGGTTCCAGAATCTCAGACAAAAAATTGCTATGGGCTAATAGTTTGTGAGGGCAGTGGCTACCTGACAGATGGAATTTTTTAAAGGTTCTGTAAAAAGGTCCCCCCCCAAAAAAGCCCCACCAAAAAATCAAAACAAGGCCCACCTGAATAAGCTTAAATGCTGAATTACGTATGATTTAGCACTATACCCCCTTTCCTTTTCATATCACTTTTCATGTGAAAGACTGCTACTGCTGAACCCATGACAGTGAAGTAGCAAGAAGTAACCTTGATTCTGGAATCCCACTTTTTTGGTATGTGCAGGCAGCATGAAAATGAGCATTTAATAACCAGGGTGCCCAATAGGTGAGAAATCTACTGGAGTAAAAAGGGTCTCCATATGAATTTTATGACTGTATAGTGCCTGTAGGATTGCTGGAAGGGTCGCACTACCTCTGTCCTGTTCTGGTTGTGTCACACAAAAATTTTGACGAAACAGTAATTTTCTTGTTTCAATAAAATATTTACAGTGGTAAGAATACCTTAGAAACAACTGGTTTGGTGAATTTTCTTAGTTGAATCACAGAATGGTTTGGGTTGAAGGGACCTTAAAGCTCATCCAGTTCCAACCTCATGCCATGGGCAGGGACACCTACCACCAGAGCAGGTTGTTCCAAGCCCCTGTGTCCAACCTTGAACACTGCCAGGGATGGGGCAGCCACAGCTTCTCTGGGCACCCTGTGCCAGCGCCTCAGCACCCTCATAGTGAAAAATACCAATCAAAAATACTAATACAATAAAACCACTGCTCTGTAATCATGTTACTTTTCTTTCTGAAGCAAAGAAGTTAGTGTTTCATGAAGATGAGCAAGCATACATTGAAGAAGCTGTATTAGTAAGAATTGATTAATACTATAAAAACACAGCATGAATAGTTCAGCATTTTGAATACTCTTCTTCCTCCTTCCATAGAACTTACAAATATTATAGTCTGTGGACAATCTATAAGGTAAAAAGGGGGAAAAAAAGGGAATGCACGTAATATTACCAGTCTGATATATTCTTTTTGCAGAGATCTCTTTTGATATCTGGCCGTACTCTTTTTCTGACATTTGATTGCTGTCTGTTTATTGCTAGTAGATTAACAACAAAACCAAAAAGCCAATGATGTAGTATAATGTTTTAAACTCAACCCTTTTTTCAATGTCTGAAATGCCATTTTTGTAACTGGTTTGATTTAAGTGTCTTTCAGAATTAACTGGAAGACTCACATTAAGTAAAATGTATTCCTATCTAGCCATTGTGTTTCTGAACAAAACAGAAACATTTGTGACAAAGACACAAAAGAGAGAAAGATAGTGGTCACAAAAGAAATGCTAGCATTTATTAGGGACCTTAGCTAGGTAGGGACCTGAAAGGGACAGTTGTCTCTATGACCTTCCTGGATTCCTGTAGGGAAAGGACCTGGCCTTCTATTACGCCTAAGCCAGGTATCCTGATAAGAGCAGAAGGGGCTTTCTGGCTGCCCTGTCTTTGAAGGCTAGCTCTGCCTTTCTGACTAGGCACTCTATCCCAACCCTGGGAAGTCCTTGCACTGAAGCTATTTGTAAAATGTACAAACACGTTTATTGGCAGGTTGACAAATGGTCAAGAAATGGCTGATTGCCCCAACCAGGTCAAACATATGTATCAACCCAGTTATTAAAATACCAAAAGGTAGAAGATAAATCGGATAAATTGACGGGGAAGGAACATTGTGCTTTTTACCATTCTTGGTTTGATGGAATCAGAATGGAAGACATGTGTTGTCCAGTTTAATTATGAAACAGGCAGAAAGAAAATTACAAATCAACATCACTTAGGGAGCTATTAAAGAATGAGGGCAAGGAAGACCAGAGACTAATGAGATTGCTGGAGTGCTGAGGAGGTTGCAGGGAATAGCTGTCATAGGAATGGGTAACCCGAGTGCAAAAAGAGTTCTTGAGTATTTCAAGGCCTTGGTGAGCACTCTGGGGAAGATACTTGAGCAGCTAATGGAAACAATAAATCATTAGTATTTTATGTACAATATCTGTGACAGTCATGTGGTTTCAAGTATTGCCAGGCTAATTCTATGAGGTGAGAATATAAAGAAGCAGGAGAATTAAGGAGAAATAGAAATAACGTAACTAAATGACATGGCGAATAGATTCTTGCTCTAGCTTACTGTTTGTTGCAATACAGGAAATCTCTGTAAGTCATATCCAAATGATCCCACAGTTCTGAGGAGGGGAAGAGCAAAGTGTCACACAAGACATTTCTGTGACACGCATTTTGATTGAATTTAATAAATCAGAAGCCTGTGCACAAGATTGTTGCTAATTGTCAGTGATGAAAATGGGCAAAACCAGGCAGAGCAAACTTAATTGCTGAAGCTCTGCGTGCCTTGTCAGTTGTCTACATTCTAGGTCATAGGAAGCTTTATATTCAGCAATAAACAGCAGATCTGTATGGTAGAAACAAGACCTGTGCACTTTCCCCCCGTTCTGCTTGTCTCTCTGTTTCAGAGCAAGCTGTCATAATGATGGCATGGTACATGCTGAGTCTTATGTTAACAACTTTCCAGAGATGATATACTATTCCCTTTGGGCAGCCTGCGTGCCAGCGTTTGTCATATGCACAAAAAGAGGAACTGAGAAAGGGAGAGTGTCTATTTCTGTGATCAGTAAATATTGGGGAAAGTTCAAGACAGAGGACTATTTCATATGGTTTAGTGATAATCTGCTATTTTTTCACTCTTATTCTTAAAGAGACAGGAAACTGATGAGACCTCAGATACAGTTTTAGTTCTATTAAAAAACCCCCAGATCCCCAAAAGCCAAACAAAAATCAAACAAGACACAAAACTCCATGAACACCCCCAAAAAAACCCCCCCTGCCTGAAAATGTATCCTACCTGCTTTGCTTTGGGAGTGTTTTATCTCAATGAAGGTTAGCTGAGGTTTGGAAAACACTCTGCAGGGTAAAGGCCGCTACCCTGAGGATGTTATGTGAGTGCCTAATTCAGAAAGGCAGGTTTGTTTGAACTGCATTGCAGTACATGTGGGGGTGATGCTGGCCCATGGAGTCTGCCAGCCTCCCCGTGAGCGATAAGCACTGGTGAGCTCATGTACACAGTTCCCTAGTCGGACCAGCATAATTGTTTTTCATTTACAGATATGGCATCTGAAATATATAAGTCAGCTCAAATTTAATTCTTATGTTTAGCTTTTGGGTAAAGATCAATGGTCACCTAATAACCTGCTCTTTATGCTATATTGGTATGGTGCTTTGTTTAGCATTTGTTGTATTTTAAGGTGGGTCATTGCAAACGTGGTTCCTAGCATAGCTTTGCATTGTCAATATCTTTCATGGACTTGGAGATGAACAGGCTCTGCCTTTCTACAAGAAAATGAAGATTATTTCTTCTGTATGCTCTAGGAATGGCCTTCAATTCCTCTTAGACAAAGTTTTCAATTTCTAGATGTAAGAAACTTCTCCTAGGTTGCTATTGCCCAAAATACTTGGGGTTTTTCCACATAAGTATCTGAATAGTAAGTCAAAAGAACCCCGTTCTGCTGTACCAGGCATCCTTCTGATACAGCTTCTTGAAAGTCTATGAGCACCACTGACCATGTTCAGTCAAAAAACCCAGCTCGTTAAAGACATCTGAATTTCTGACTTGTTCTTGTTTCAGTGGGAGCTTCATACCTCTACATATCTGTAAAGCTCTGACCCGCTGAGTATTTCAGTGGGCTACAATATTGTATTATAGTTTATATTATACTATTATTATTAGGAAATGCGTATGAAGAGTCATATCCAGGAGTAGCAGCCACAACGTAGCCTTTCCTCAACTCTTCGTCTTCTTGTCAACATGTGACATCAAGACCTAATAATATCATAAATCATATTTATTTTAATGGCAAAAAAGCCTGACCAAAAATATTTTTATCTGTTCCTAGCAGCAATGTATAGCGCAGATGCAGCCATCAGTGCATGGAGTTTTATCCTATATGTTAAAATACAGCAGAGTTGGGTTGAACTGTACAAATGCTTTCATTTCAACAGAATTTGAGGAATAAGGTACTGCTTAACTTGAGTAAATTAATCAGAATCTGTTCCAAAATGAATGTTCACCAGCTTGTAACTTGAATTTTCTGGTGCTGGATAGACTAGCCTCAGGATCCAGCCTGTAACTTTGTGCTTGGGATTTTGTATTTTCATTTAGGCTTACGCATCTAAGATGTTGCAAGCAGCACTCGTGCATATTTTGGAGCAAGTGCTGTTCGGACACTTCAAAGGCTGCATTTTGAAATGATCAGCGTTCTTCTGTAGAAAGACTCAAGCTTGGAACGGTTTTATGAACTCAAACTCTTTCCCCATAGACTGTGATTAAAACTGCTTCAGATTGGAGATTCCTGATAGACATGGTGAAGTGGGCTGTTTGTGAAAAGGTTTCTTTCCCACATGAATGAAGAAAGATCAATCCTGAGTGATAGGTCTGATCCTCATTGCAGTTCATCCCTTTTGGAGGCTATATTCAGGTCATTCCTTGGGGCTATATTGGGTCCTGTCAGGAACTGAGAGAGATAAAACCCCTAGGTCCTTCTTCACAACTTTGATAGCTAATCCTAACTGTGGGAATTCAGCCAGGCAGAATCCCTAAAAGCCATACGGTATTAATTGCTCTGTCACTATTGTATGTGCGGAGCGTAACCTGAAGCGTACACTGCAGTCTCCACGAAACATTATCTAGTCCTTTACAAAGGATTACCAAGATTAATCTAATTTTTGGTGTTGCTTTGAATCACTGTAGAAGTGGTCCAAATGTGTATAACCAGATGTTTATGGCAGTCTCTGTACAGGTGCTTTTGCATCCAGGAATCTTCTTAAAACATTTCTTCTGGCTTATTATCTCTTCAGGGGTCTGAAATGAACTGTGAACCGTTGCACATAGCCACAAATGCTGGGCAGGATTTTCATCCTTTGAGACTGCGGTGGAGTGATTTCTTTTCACCCTGATCTGACATCTTTTAGATAACCTGTGTTCTATAGATCACTGTAAGGAAACACCACATAACCTTTTATGCTGCTGTTCAAAATGAAATTTGCAAGTACAAGACCACTCTTTCACATATATTCAGTGCATTAAAAATGAGAGTCCAGAAGTTGTTCTAATTCTAGTCTAGCTAGGCAGCTGAGGTTGCCTACTGGGAGCATAAATCTCTATGCAGAAAAAAGGCAGCAGGTTAGCTGTCCACTCTTCATCCTCAGAGTATACTGTATAACAGCAGCCTCTGGCAGGCATAATTTCCCTGGCTTTTGCAGACAAAGTGGAATTTAAAGTAGCTTTGAAGCAATTCTAATTTACATCAGAGAATAAGTATGTTCAGTGGTTCCCTTAAAGGCTTTTTCTTAGTGGGCGAAAATAATCCACTTTTTCTGACCTCTGGGCAAAACCTTTTTAGAGACATGATTATTCCGATCCTCTGGGCTTGGTCATTAATGAATCTGTCTCAGAAACTGTAAAACACTTTATAAAAATAAAATGCAAAGTTACCCTCAGACATTATTCTTTCACTTCAATTTTCCAGCAAAATGCTGCAAGGTCGTTGTGTGAATGGCATATGTTGAAGTGCTGGGAAAAGGACATCCTCCCATGGTCATTCTTCCTGTAAGATACAGCTGGGGCCAATCCACTTTTCAGTTTCACAGTTCAGATTCTGTGTGTGTCTTTATAAGCATTAGAGAAGGAATGAAACTCTGGCCTGAATTGTTCAGATCGTGTGTGTACTTGCAAGCATCAGAGAGGGGATGAAACTGTCCCCTGAACTATTTTCTTTTGCTGAGCAAATGACAGTTCACTTATGGGTTTGGTTTTGTCTATATCCTCAAAACAAGGTTTCTTTGATTATTTTTTCTTATATACTGTGGGTTTTGGAAAGTTCTTTGGATGAACTCTTGCCTATCTGTTTCTTTTAAGGTCTCTCACTTTGGGCATCCTCAAGTGGGGGTGGGGGAAGTCACTAATTGCTTTCTATAACCTAATCATGGACTGACATGTCATATCCCTTAGGTATATTTGTATATAAACTCTGACTTCAGTTGTGCCTGTGACTTCAGAAGGTGAGATTTCCAAGTACACTTGAGTAAGAGAAGATTTAGTAACAGAGAGCTGGCTGAGTAATGATTATAGTCCAGTCCTATTAACTTTGGATGGGCCATGTCATACAGCACACAGATGGCGGGGTGATTCTCTGTTCCAGCAGGAGAAGGGGTGAAAGGAGAGAAAGACAGCAAATAGGATATCTGATCTGCAATCACTATTTTAATGGTTTTACACTATTGTAGCTACAAACATCTTGCAGAGATTTCATACCAAGCGTTCTGTTTTTGCCAGCATCGTGTTTTCTTTAGCACATTTAAACATTTTCTGATCTCTGCATCATTCCGAAGGGTGCTGAATGTCACCCTAGAAGCCAGTTATTTCCATATATTTTGCTGACATTGTGTGAAAGGTTTTGTCAGCTTCTCTGTTTATAAACAAGTATCTTCATCAACATTAGACTGCTGTTATTCATGTCAAGTTGCGCGTGCCTTCCCATCCATTTCCATGCCTGCAATATTCATGAACAATTAAGTCTCTAGCAAGCAATTATTCTCAGGTGTATTCCTGGTCTCCACTGAAAACTGGGCTGTTGAATCTGATGACAACAGTATTTCAGATTTATCTTTTAAACGCTGAAGGCCGATTTATCTTTTAAACACTAAAGGCCAGAACGTGGTGTCCTCACCCTTGATTTGTCCCTTCATCTGCTTGTAAGGCTCCAGAGGGGCATACATCGTGCAACAGCATACAGGCTAAAACTATGGCTAGAGAAATTGCTGTTTCTGTTTAGCTTCATTTGCTCCACTTGTGCAGACCTTGCAAAATGTGAAGTGCTTAAGAGAAGATGTATGCTCCCATCTTCATTTGCCTGGAATCAGACAAGACATGGGAATCACCGGAGTATCCAAGGAAGCACTCTATACTGCTGTAGTGGAAACAGTGGAGACTATATTCACAGAGTATTAGGCCTAAGAACTGAATCCGTATTTCTTTTACGTATGCTGTGGCAAACCATAATGTATCATCTTTTATACCATTTAATAAATAGAACTAATTATTTGATTAGCTATAGGAATTGCATAAAGGACCCTAAATAATGAAATCTGGGGCAAACTGAAGAGGCTTTTCAATCACATTTTACTGCTATATTGCTACGTTCCATTAAGAAGTATTGATAACAGTCAGATTTTGCTGAAGTTAAAGGTAGTTGCAAGGTAATATCTCTAGACCATAGAGAATCTGATTCTTTAAACCTGCTTATAGCTCTAGCTGTTATGCTGGGAGGAATCCAAAAGGCCAAATAGGGCCTGCCAATGCTTAAAAATCTGTATTTTCTTTTAGAACATGGGTAGATATGGTATTTTCTTCTTGAGTGAAGAATTGGGAGGTTCTCATCATTCTTTTTATTCTCTTTTTTTTTGGCTGAGATGTACCTTTGTAAAAATCACGTAGCAACTCTTGCCTTTGCTTTCACTGTTTGTGCAGCGATGGTGAACTTAAATATACTCTGTAGACTGCAGTTTGAGTTTTGAGTTTCCTTCATACTTTCCTCCTTTCAGCTTGAACAGAAGTCAAATAAAGAGGCAGACTTACAGCATCATGCCCTCTCACTAGTTACCTTCCCATTCTTGTCCTGCCTGCGAGGGAGTACGTAAGTAGTAGCACAGCTGATGACTCCAGTCTTCTCGCCCTGGATCCAGCTTCTGCCAGTTGTCTCCTACTAGCAGGTCTGTACACAAGTCTGGTACAGACCTTTTGCTCTGCTGTCAGGTTGCATCGTTGCAAAGGAAAAGCATTGTTAACTTATGAATAGACAATCTTTGTCTATTATGGAGAACTCTTAGTCCTTGGAGGTAAATAAGCAAAACATAGTGCCTGTGTAATACTAACTTACTAAATATTTTCCTGAAAACAACAGGAAAAACAGAACAGAAAAGAGAACAAATACAGCTTTAACATCTTGAATTTGTCCATGTTGCTTCTGCAGTTCTGACATTCTTACAGCAGCTTCTAATCTTTAGCTTCAGAATTGCTTAGGTGTGCAGTACACCCTGGCGGGTACTCCAGTTTATTTGTGGAACCATTTAATTCATGTCTTATCTAAATGATATTTTAAAGTTCCATGGTCAGGATTACAAGTTCATGATGTTTTTTCATGGCCTGAAACAATTGCTTCAAAAGCATTTTGGGATGAAAAGCAAGGATTTCCTGGCCTGTTGTTTGACCCTGGGCTTGTATTATGTTTAGTATTATTTTCTTCAGCTATCTTGTCGAATATATTTTGATTAAACACCTCATTAGAAATAAGTGAATTGTGTTCTTGGGAGTAGAACAGTCTCTTATTCTTCAACTGGATTCCGACTAAAGTTGTCAGGTCATGTAGAGAGAGATTCAAAAGTAATGAAGACAAATCTATTACTGTCAAGCATGTGTGTGTTGCCATAGCGTTATTGCAGCATTATTTCTAACACATAGTAACAAAATGGTATTTCTGTGAGAAGATAGGTAGAATATGGACTACATATAAACTGTAAGTAGAGAAATCAAAAATCTGAATCGAAAGGATCTCAAGCTTAGATAAACTGAACAGATTGGCCTCATGTCTTCAGAATTGATTGGTTAAAGAAGTGGGCAAAGTACGCTGAAGACCTA
Organism: Psilopsiagon aymara; assembly: GCA_024733675.1. Taxonomy (NCBI): domain Eukaryota; kingdom Metazoa; phylum Chordata; class Aves; order Psittaciformes; family Psittacidae; genus Psilopsiagon; species Psilopsiagon aymara. The sequence goes on along the minus strand of JANRGW010042874.1, from coordinate 17,796 downwards.
ATGAAACGCTTTGTGTTCTATACAAGATTTTAGTTTGTTACCTGAAATCAAGAGAACAGATAGATGCAATTTACCAATATTCGCAAAAATCTTCTTTTTTAGAGGGGTATCACTTCTAAATTATAAACTTCTATTGTAACAAGTGTAATCAGCACACAGTTGAGAGTCAGCGTGCTGAAATCAATGGCAGAGGTGATGCTTCCTGAAGAAATACTGAAGTTGCAGTATTTATCTTCTCAAAATGAGGAGGCCTGCACAGTATAACGCTGTACAACTCTGTAAATTCACATCACTTTAGACAGGCAGAAAGAGGAAATGGAAACTAGTTTGTTCCCATTCAGAGGTGAAATATGGTGGCAGAGGGGACAAAACCCCCAAGAGAATCTTGAAATCTACCCTTCAGTTGCAAACAATGGGAGGTAGGTATAAAAATACAGAGACTTTGTTATTTATGGGCAGATTGTTAAGCTGAGATTTGATAAGGGCTAGTTCTTTCCAGTAATTTACAAAATATCCAGAGGATCTAAATGAAGAGAGATGTTTGGTATGCTCACATAACATCTGCAACTATTGTTGTTGCCCTGTTTTAGCATTCAAAAGTGCTCTTTGTAATCCTCATACATAATATAGAATCATCACTTATTTACCAGTAAAATGTCAGAATAAAGCAGCATAAAACAAAGGTTGCCTAAGAACATGGTAATTGGGGCAGGGAGGCGAGCTTAAAATTGTGACCCCAGTGTTGCAGTTTTGTACATGTATTTGTTTGAACTGGAGAAGCTGCTTATCGCTCTAAAAGTTGTACTTTCAGAGTGAGTTCAGTGTGTATAATGTCTGTGTAGAGTTGTGGCTAGGCAGCCTCAATACAATGCCAGTCTTCAACACAATGTCTCTTCTTGCAGCAATTGGTATAGATGGGCGCATGTTGTGAGTGTGAGAAGAGTCAGATAACCTGATCAGTTAGAAAGTGTAATGGAAACAATTACCTGTTGCCAGCTGCTGCAGGGCAGTAAACTTGCAGGCACCCTTGGGTATTGCCTCCATGCAGGCCCCCCTTCTGAGCAGGCTGTCTTGGCAATCACCACACCATCGTTGTCTTATGAATATTCAAGAGGAATGGATGAGTGCAAATCAAATTCTGTCGTGGTTTTGTGGGATGCCTGTTTTGTGAAGAGCTGCCGCAGATTAAACACAGAAATACAAGCCATTCAACCTATTTTAATTCAAACTGACATCATAGAATGGTTTGGGTGGGAAGGAACCTTAAAGTTTATCCAGTTGCAGCTGCCTGCCATGGGCAGGGACACCTTCCACTAGACCAGGTTGCTCCGAGGCCCTTCTGATCTGGCCTTGAACACTGCCAGGGATGGGGCAGCAACAGCTTCCCTGGGAAGTCTGTTCCAGTATTGCACCACCCTGATAGTAAAAAATTTCTTTCTCGTATCTAATCTAAATGTACCCTCTTCCAGTTTAAAGCTGTTACCCCTTGCCCTATCATTATGTGCTCTTACAAAAAGTTGCATGGGACCGTGTCAAATATTTTGCACGAGTCCAAGTAGACGATGTCGACTGCTTTTTTCCCTTACCTGCGAGTGCGACTGCCTTGGTGTAGAAGGCCACCGAGCTTGTCAGGCTTTCTTTGTCCTTAGTGGAGCTGTGTTGCCTGAAACCCACCAGGTGACGCTAGAATAGGCGTGAAGGGAAACCTTTGCTTCACTTGTCAAGGTTCATTCTGCAGTCACAAAGTTTTAGCATGTTGCCAGTTTTTTGGGCTCTTGATGAAATATAGTGGTGAAATATTCTCTACTAAATTGCTCATGGCCACACTTAAATATCCTTTGTTATTGTGTTGTGTTTTTTTTTAAAGCCTCTCGCCCTAGAATCAGTCATTCTATTATCTAAAAATTCTTTGTACTTTCAAAATGAAGTATATATAAAAATTCAGCTCCTGGTGCTATAGTTGGCCATGGGCTTCCTGATCTGCTCCCAAAATAGAGGCACTTTTTCTCCTTGTAAATTCAGAAAGACAAGTAACTGAAACCCTTTAGTAACAAAAATCACATCAGTGTTGAACTGATAGCCCAGATGGAAACTTTCAGCCTGATTTGATTTGAAATTGCCTGATAGTAAATGTACGAAATTGGGGCTGAAGTTGTTAAAAGCTTGCAGAGCATTTTGTTGAGCTTTTGTCCAAGTAATGCTGAAAAATAAAGATGTTTTTTCACCCTGTATTTTTGCCTTTATCTGTAAAATATTGCTCTTGGTGTAACTGCAAAGTGAAGACAATTATTCTGTAAAGCCACATATTTGCTAGATGAGCACAGGGCAAGGATTCCTGGCTGATTCACTCAATTACTGGTTTCAGCAATGTTCTTTCCAGGATATTGCTTTTTGGGCACTTAAGAAAACTGAGTAAGATTGGATTTTATGCAAGATGAACCATAAAGAAAAAAAAACCCACAATCACCAGCCCATGTTTATTGGCCTTAAAAGTCAGAAATTGTCAATTTAACACTTGGTGTTTCTTGACACTTCTAATACTCTCTTTTTCAGTATCGGGAAACAAAGGTGTCGGAGAAGAGTAGTGCAATCCACATGAAAGCTGTTAAACAGCACAGTCCTTGTCTTTTGCATTTTTCAAAATACAGCTGTGGTTCTAATTACTTCTATTTATTTCAAGTGCTACAGAGTCTGTCTTTGGTGTACCACTGGCCAAATGAATCAGTTCTTCAGCTACTGCTAGTGGCAATAATTTCTGCTGCAGAGATTATGCACTCAGTAAGATATTTCTGTCTCTTTTTACATGTACTCAACTAGGAAAGAAGATGCAAATAAAGTCATATTAACATTTCATCTTCTTACAGGCCAAAATCCTGAACCTGCGAAAGTCAGTGGGATTTTTTGCTGCTGTCTTTAGTGAACTAGACACCGTTTTTGCGTCTGGTAGTTTTTCTTTCCTTGTTTTTCTAAACTCATTGACTTCACTATACATAAGGGTTGCTCCCACACATGTATTTCATCTAACTGAAAACAAGATTAGGCTTGAGGTAGTAGTTTGAACAGCTTATCTACCGAGAATATTTTGCATAACTTCAGCCTCTTTCTGCAGTTTATCTTTTTGCCTGTCCTGCACACAATGACCATGGAGCGCAGTTTGCTTAGGGTTTCTTCACAGCAGTCTTTTATAATCACCTATCATCATGTGAATCCTGTTTTGGTTTTAATCCCATGCAGTACAGCATCGTAACTTTTTCAAGCAGAGGTCCTATTTTCTAGATTTCATATTACCTGATGATCTTCCCTGGGCTTTGTACAATTGTTTCTCATCTTTCTTGAATGGGATGCTGCAAATTAGCTGCAACCTTATAACCTATGTGCTGAAGTTCTACAGCTTGTAAGATTTAGTTAATATACTTATATCCAACACCTCTACTTGTATGTGACATGTACCAAGATGCATATTAGTGCAGTAGATTTTTCACAGTGGGAGAATTTTGCTTTTGCTTTCAGCTGGAGGTCAAGAATAACCTTTGTTTTTTTCCCCTCTAGAACAACTGTCATCATTAATTATCTTGTGGTTTTATAGTAGTCTGAAAATAGCACTTTACACTCTCACTTACTGCACTATTGCATGTAGTTATTTGGGTTGGTTTTTTTTCCTGAAGTCTTTTCATACTATTTAATCAGAAGTAGCTTCATCAGAAGAGATTTCCAGCAGTACACCAACTTTTTATTGATCTGCAGTACTGCTAACAACGGTACAAAATCTAGCAAGTCTGTGGCTCTAGGCAAAATAAAAGTTGGCTTGACACTGAGAAGGTAACATTGATTCCAGTGGAATTTTACTTTTGAGTTGTACAGAAAATCTGCCGAACAAATGGAAACACTCAAAATGGAGCATGGAAGAAAACTTCCTTTAATTTTCAAATTCATCCTTTCCAAATGATAAGGACAGTGGTAGGGAACTGTGCAGCACCTGTGGGTGACTGTTAAGGAGCTGTTAAATTAGCTGATGACTACGTTGGGTTGTTGAGAGAAGCTACTGATTCCCCACAGCACTGTGCAATTCAGTGCCGGAGATGACAGAAGAAGAAATGATACTGCTATGCAACAAACACAGATACACAGCTGCTCTGTTTACCGGTTCAAGGACTGTTACTTTGGCATCTAAAGGGGCTGCAAATAGGGAACTGAGTAAATTGATGGATCTTTCTAGAGCTGCAGTATAAATTCCTGGTGCCTACCAAACAGAAATGAAAGGAGAATGGAAGAAGCATTTCATAATGAAGATAGGGGCTAGAGCTGAAGCATCTAAATGGCCATCTCTTCATTAGAAATGTTGTGTTCCTCAGGCACATTAGGTGTGGGTACTGGGTGCCCGGTCTGGTCCGAAGACCAGGTGAATAGGAAGCAGTGGAGCAAAGTTGAGTGGCTATTACTAGTTGTTAATGTCAGGCAACTTGAATAGTTCCCGTGTATACATTTTTATGTAGAAATAAGACAGACTATATAATGACATAATATATATTTATGTCTTTTCCTTATCCAAATGTTTTGGGTAAATTTTCTCTTTGTTCTTTGATAATTGTATTGTGTTTTAATAAGTAGCAAAATATCCAGTGTCCCAAGTTGAATGTCAACGTTCTCACTATCACTGTTATTGGTGATAATTCCACGGGAGGAAGTCATGTAACACAGACACCAGCAGGCACCTTGCCTGAATATACATGCATGCCCTGAACCTTGTACTGATGCAGATGGGAGATTATTAAGTTCGCTTATCCCTAGGCAGGTAACTGTGGCACAAAAGTCAGGATTGGAGCTCCTGAAAGCTGTTATTCTGAGGGGTAATTGAGTTGATATATATACACAGTTTAAGATCACCACATTTCTAGGTTAACCTTTTTGGTGGGTGCTTAAAGAGGTGGAATGAATCTGGGCAGAACTGCCTGAAATCATTTTACTTCAGTGAGGTGCTATCAGGCTGCATTTGGGTTTGCAATATTGAGTGGTTTTACCTCTTTGAGTTAATACATCTGCATGGAGCCTAGGGTCAGGGATATTTTTACATTGCCCATTATGTTTGACTTGAAGTCAGAAAGTCAGTCATAGGTGCCTTACATATGTAGGAAGAATTTTCAGCAGTAATGTTGTGCTTCTCTACACTCCTGCATCCTGAGGCAGCCTGTGCTTGTACACTGGTGCTCTAATCAGTGGGACTGCCCTTAGAAGCTCAGAATCAGTGGCCTCTTAAGGCATGTGTGATGAGAGAAGAACATGAGCAATGAAATACGGAATGCCTGCATATGTGGCAAATGAGCAGATTTAAGGAGCAGAGTAGTTTCATGGGGAATACACTGGAGATGAACTGTCTCTGAAATACCTTATTAAAGGTTCTCCTTTAATTTGTACTTAAGTGCACGTTTGTCTGGAGGTTTAAAACAATTCTTGTTAATGCTTGGAACTAATATTCCACTGTGCAAACCGGGAGGAACTGAATAAGCATTGACTGAGATAGGTATTTTGTGTTACATCAGGCACGCAGGAGACACTGTCTTTTGCTGAAATAATTACTGTTGGCATATATGTATATTTGAGGCACAGATGGGAAACGCTGAGAAAGCTGTAACCAGAGGTTTCAACTCTTTGCTACCAGTGTGGTTGCAAATGTCTCTCTCATGCTTAAAAATATTCTTTATACTCTCAATGGTGAATGATTTTTTCTAAAATAACTTTAATAAAACCATTAGGATGTTTTGTTTCTTCACATACCTGTGTTACTCTTATACCTTAGCTCTTTTCCTCGCACTCTTGTTTGTTGGATATTCTTGAAAGCCTGTAAACTACTTTGGCAGGGTTAAACTAAGAGAACTGGAATCCATAATAATTATTCTGCACACACTGAACTGTTGTGTAGTTCATGAACCAGCTGAATACTCTTCATATGCTGAGGAATGAAACTGAAGGGTTTTCTATATAAATGTGAATGTTTCTGTCTCAAGTTGAAAATATTCTAATGAAAAATGGTTATGAGACCAATTTTTGCACTCATAAACTTTACAAAATCATAGTGCATTCAGTGGGTAGTATTTTTAAATTAGTATTTACATTTTTGAAGCAGATATTTAGCAATTTTTCTTTTTATGATGATACATTGTGAATTAAAGGTTTAGGATCTTGGGGGAGGTGAAGTGACATGATCATGATACTGCTCCTTTGACAGTTATAGACATGTGCTAATTCCCACCAATTAAGCATTGTCCTGATTTTTGATTTTGATAGAGTTAATCCTCTTCTTAGTAGCTGGTGAAGTGCTGTGTTTGGGCTTTAGTCTGGGAGCAATGCTGGTAACACAAGGATGTTTTAGTTGTTGCTCAGTAGCGCTTACCCTGGGCAAGGACATTTCAATCTCTCCATGCTCTGCCAGTGAGGAGGCACAAGAAACCAGGAGGAAGCAGAGCCAGGACACCTGACCAAACTAGCCAAAGGGGTATTCCATACCACAGCACGTCATGCCCAGTACAGAAACCGGGGGAGTTATCTGAAGGGACGGATAGCTGCTTGCGTTGGGCTGGGTAGTGGTCAGTGAGTGGTGAGCAATTGTATTGGGCATCACTTGTGTTTTTCTTGGGTTTTATTCCTCTCTTTGTTATCTCCCTTTTCATTACAGTGATGATAATAATAAATATAGTAATAATATTATACTTTATTTAAGTTACTGAGCTATTCTTATCTCCACCCATGGGTTTTACCTTTTCCAAGGGGGTGGGGTAGGGGCAGTGAGTTGGCTGTGTGGTACTTAGTTGTTGACTGGGGTTAAACCAGGACAAGCGTTTGACATAATGTATTCTGTGGATTTAAGGCCCATCACCGAACATTGGATTTAATACGATGGAGTTTCCAGCGTGATTTGAAAATTTCAAGAGCAGAAACCTAGTTTGATGTGTTACTTGAGGTTTAGCTCTTGATGAGGCTCAGTTTCTTTTTCACCAGTAAGGGATTCAGTACCGCCTAGAGAGGTGTTAGGATAAATGCTATATTCAGTAGTTAAGTGAATAATAAAATCCAGAATTTATCACATCTCTGCTCCCATTCCTGTGTTCATCCATGGAAGGACAGCCAGTACGCATTCAAACTGTTCCAAAATGGTTATGTTTCTCGTTGTCATTCAAAAGTGAGTATTGACATACGGTATCTACAAAAATTCATACATCTCTTGGAAGAATATTAATGGTGCATACTCTTACATTTGAACAGTTAGGAAAATGGCACAAGCAGGCACAGATATGTGTAATAACAGAGGTGCTTTTCCAGAGGTCCCAATGCAGTGCTTTTTATGTAGCTGTTTATTAAGGATCTGATTACTTTGTAGGAAAAGCGTGCCAACTTAAGGAGTCAGTTATATATTGATTCTGTATGTGTCATTTATTATGATAATATTATGACATTATGATAGCATTATAGTATGATACTACTATGTTATGAAATATGAATTATGTTATGAAATAATGTGTGACTGTGACTTTGTGGGGAAAAAAAGTCAATATACAAAGTTTGACTTCCAGAAATAAGGTTTGCCAACTGAAAATAGCCCTCTATATTCCTGTGTGGACAGATTGAGGGACTGAAGAGAATTCACATGGAATAATTGCCTTTAGACATCTGTGTTCTTCTGTGTGCTGTAGCTTCTGGTTGGTGTATCTGTTAGCCGCTACTATAATGCTGTAGCTTAAGCATACACGTGAACATAAATTGTATAGCGTAATAGGAAAAGCCCATGGGCTGTTGCAGTTGTATAGCAAAGGACATGCCTCTCTTGAAATTATGCTTTAACTTATATGCAGATATTGCAACATATATGTAGTGTGCTAAGGAAGAAGCACACTACAAGCGGAGGCCTGCAAGTCCTCAAGGACTTGCTGTGATGCAAGCACATGCAGCAAGACCTTTTATAAAATATCTGGCTTTTGAGTGTGTCAACAGGCTTTGAAGTTGTTATTCTTAGTGGCTTTGAATTTTCAACACGCTTCATATGCCTGTGGAAATAGACAGTAGGCATCAGTCAAGACTGCCTATTCAAACAGTATTTCAGTCTCTCCCTTTCTTTCTAAATAGTGGGGAGGAAACGGAATAGAAACTTGTTCATTTTTACATGGACTGCTTTTTTGTTTTATTTGAAACATGAACTGGATGAGTATTGAGCTCCTGTAACGCTCAATTAATTACCTTCTTTGGAAAACCTGTATTTTCATTTCAATCTGTATCTTAATAAGTACACATGTGAACAAACTCCCTGTATTTGCAGTTTACATTTTGACTGTCATCATTTAGTAAATGAATTTTGTGAATTGAAAAAGTGAACGTAACACTTAAACTGCCAACAAGAATGAAGTTTATTCTCCTTTCTCAATCAGAACTTCAGATGTCATTATTTCTTGCGTTAGAAAGCTAACAGTGGATAGTTCTTCCCACAGTTCACTCAGGGGAAGTTTTTCCATTGAATTATGATGGGTTATAACTTTAACAGTACCCATCTGCTGCAAGGAAGTGTCTGTAATGGTATATACTTCCAGTAAGCTATAGCTATTTTGACAGGTCTGTTTCTGTACACAAAAGATGATCTGTGTAGTTATGTCCCAAAAGTTAGCAAGTGTACACATGCTGTACAGCCACAGCTCTGAAATGTAAATGCAGTTTTGATTGCCAGAAAACAGGCATTTTTGAAGATTGCCACATACTTATTTGCAGTCCATGCTTAACAACAGGCTGTGATTCAGAGACCTCCATCATCTCCATACTGTTTGATGAGGCATAGCAGTATCTTTCACTACCTACAAACAGTGCCTTTATCATGTAGAAGCAGAGATATGCAGAGGGACTGACAGACTTAACTCTAGTGGCTGTAAGTCAGTGTTTAGCTGTAGGGAACAAAGAGTCTTTTAGAGTCTCTTGATCTACTAAAATATGAGCGAAGAGATAAACATACAGAGCTGTGCATTGTCCATTGTCTTCATGGAATGGGAGGAGCACAGGAGGCAGTGTCTCTGGGAGGAAGTATGGCATTCATTACTTTACCTTTATCTGATCTGTTTTGCTTTTTGTAACCCCCAGGTTCTACATATAAACAGGAATTAAAGTGAAGGAAGAATTTATTTTCTCCTCTTCCATCCTCATATTCCTTAATTCTCCACAATGACATGGGAATTCCAGGTTGCAATGTTTAGCAGGCCTGTATACTGCTACTTACTGCGTGTAAGGACTCCTGCCCTGGAGAGGCTAACCATGGCACAGGGAATTACAATAGAACTCAGCCTAAGCTGTAGGTCATGAAGGAAGAGAGAGCAGAGAATAACCTGCTTGATGTCTTCAGTTTGCTGCATGCAGACATGGTCCCAAAGCACCCCTTGGTCCATTGCTAAGGCAGATACTCATCATCCTTTTTTGTTATTTTGCAAAGAGAATTTTACACTCCCCAGGTCTCTGTCATGAAGTGTATATCAAAGCACAGAAAGGCAGGAAAGACGGTGTGTAGATGCAGAAATCCCAATTAGTGCTGACGGTCTAGCATGCACAGAAGTTAGGTTAATTAGAAATGGATTTTGTTAGAGAAAAACATTGATTGAGACTGGATTTATTCTGGGGTTTTTTGCTTGACACACAACACTTCTAGCTTGATTAAAAGGAATCAAACACTGGTATTTCTCCTTGCAGTTTGATCGATACAATAAGTTTATTGTCTATCGCCAGATATTACATAGCAAAAAATAACACATTTTGTATTTCATGGAGGGAAGAGTATAGAATACAGCTTGTGTCTTTATTTACTCGTGTAGAGTTGTAAATTTTCCCTTTGTTTATCCATAGAGGAAGTATTATTGTGATACTTTTCAAAATCATTAGCATATAATCCTCTAAAGAAAGCCAGCTATTTTAAGTGCATACAGCTACTGACTCGTGTAGTTCAAAGAAGGGAAGAAGAAAGCAAGGGAAAAGTCTAGACACAGTAAGTCGCAGTTTTTTTTGAGTGCTCTTAATACATCATTTTTTCTTCATGCTGTGACAGCTTATATGTGGTTGTACTGACAATGCAGTGTCTATCCATCATAATGCTGTATAAAGGTCAGTATAGAAAAATGTCACAGCTTTAAGAGGGGAGGATTCTAAACATTTATCTGAGCCTAAGTACTGATGAAATCTAGATTTGCTGTAGTCACAGTTGGAGATACTGTCAATTAGAGTTTAACTATATCTTTTGAATGAGTAATTTCATTTAACCAGACACCTTGTAGAGCAAATTAGCTGTATTAGTGGAATGCATAAAATAATGAGAGCTGATGATTTTACAAGGCACTGAAGTGGATGAATGGATTTCAGTAGTAGTTAACCTTCACTGGATTTCTCATTTGATGAATATAATTGACATTACAGTGTACGTTTAATCTATTTGTCTTATTTATCCCAATGATCAATGCTTTCCAAGGTATGGAGCTTCAGGTTCTCATGCTGCTATCTATACTATGATGCTTCTTGCTTCCATCAGACATACTTCTCTGCTTCTTTAATGCTTGAAACAGGGTGTTTATAACCCTCCATATAGAACACTAACCTGATAGTTGTAAGATTCCACATTAGTTCTTGGCAGAATAGGTGGAAGGATTGAAACAGTTGCGCTGTGTGCGTGCGTGTGTGTGCGTGTGCGTGCGTGTGTGTGCGTGTGTGTGTGTTCACATTCCCCACATCATTGTTCTTTGTTGTGTTACTGTTTGGTATAGCAAGAAAATATCCACAGGCAGCATAGGGCCCCTTCACGTCTAAATTGAAGGTGTTTGTGGTGCCATTTTGCAGTGCATATTGAAAGATACTGGTAATTGAAAGATACTAATTCCCTGCAGTTTTCCTCTTGAGGGAAACAGAAATTTTTGGCTTGTTATGAGCTAGGTATCGGCATGGGGTTGAGGAGTACAGCTTATATTGGACTTCACAGAAGGAAATGCTGTTCTTCCCTCCATCCTCGTCTTTATGGATTTGCTTTGAAATAGTGAGATGTACCATTTGCTGTATCTTAACATCTGAACATCTTATCAGCTGCTGCACTTTTTTTTAGTAGTTTTATGGATTTGGAAACTGTTGAAGGAAATGATCTAAAAGCAGGCCCATCTAGAGCTCAGGAAGGAGAAAGCTGCTCTTGAAATACACACACTGGCATACCTCTGTTTCATTTCTCACTTGGTATTGTAGAGATTTAAGCTCCGTTTACTTCAGGGTTTTAACTCCGACAGCACATATTATTGAATTACATTTTCTAGGATAAACAAACAGTGTAGTCTTAAATTCAAGTCTGATGCTTTCATGCTGCTTAAATAGTCTGTTTTATTACTCTACATGGTGTTCCTGTGTGGTGTGATGTGCTGTCTTTCACAGTGATTTTCAGTCATGTATAATCTGATTTTCATATAAGCACAAACCCCCACCATTTCTGTCTTATCAGTACTGTCTTAAAAACTAACTAAAAATTCCCTAAACATGAATTGGAAATACTTGTTGGTAGCAAATGTGAAGAAACTGGGGAACTCTGAACCTAAATATAGCTGTATATGAAGACAGTGTTTGTCATTGCTCTAGTATGTAGGAAAGGCTGGTAAAGTCAGCTATCAAAATGAAACTGCAAGGGTGCATTAAAGAAAATATAAAATATGAAGCTTTTAACTATGGAAAAGTCAACATATAAAATGCCATAAGGAAATTCCTCAGAGAGAAATTGCACTAGGTTGTTACATGTACATCCAGAGGTTTTTTTGACCTGCAAGTTTCTAAACGAGAGACGTATTTGACTCTAAATGTCTTTATTCATGCTGCAAAGGTAGACTGCCTGTGCAGCCGTCATCCCTGCATTATTGGAAGCAAAATGCTCTTTTAGTATTCGTACTGAACTGAATATTTTCTGTAGGCCACCAAGGTAAGCAAATATCCTTAGGGAGAAAGAAGAATAGCACAAACCCTGATATTTTCTTTCCCTGAAAAACCCTTAAGTCATCAGTGTTGCATGCAGTTGGCAGCACAAGTTCTAGAGCCTGCACCAGAATGGAAAATGGCTAAATCAGAAAAAAAAATGCTCTAGGTGAAGCAAATTAACTTCCTCTGAGAATTTTCTGTCATTCTGATAGGCATTTGTCATTAAAATATATTAAGGCTCTCATATCTTAGTGAAAAAGTGCAATATTTAAAAATACATATAAATGCAATGACATCTAAATACTGAGTCTGCTCCCTCTCATTCTGAGAGCTGATGAGTGAATCTCAATTTTTTCTCGTTCTTCTATAGCCAATGGAATATTTTTCTGGTTCAGAAACTATTCTGAGCAAGTAAAAGTTTGACTGCACAGACAGAAGGGTGAAGAGACCTTTGAGGGAAGCTGTGGAAATAGTAATTCAGGTTTAAGTATTAAAGTAGGATGTGTAGGCTCAGAAGCAGGAACTATGGGAAGATACTTTTAAGACTCTTCCACTTACCATGATGGAAGAATCCCTGTGGATACTTTTCAGTGACTTTTGCAGCTGGAAAGATAGCTCCCTGCTGTTTATCAACATGTGTCTACAAGTTTCTGTGCAATTTCCAATATGTTGTTTGTGTTGCATCTAATTTCTGCCAATCATTGCGGTTGTGGGATGAATGACATTCTTCTTCAGGTTAAGAACTCCCTTTTCTTCGTAATGGCAAAAGCAAGAAAGATATTATTCGGAAGTATATTTTTTTAAAAGTCAAATCTCTGTGTGCAAGAATGGATGGCATGAAACTGTGTATTTGACTTGGGTTTGGTTCAAAGCTATTGAAATAGTTTACATCTTCTGCTTTTATTCTCCTCTCAAAAGAAAAAAAAGGTGTTTTGGAAGAAAACTTTCCCTGCTGGTAAGTCCATACTGTCTAACAAAATAAACCCCACAGGTTCTTCTCATATGTCTTTCTAAATATTTATTGACATTGTTCATTTTCCACCAGTGTTAAGAGTATTTTGGGGCAAATTTGATATAATCCTTCATTCTGTATTCCTGATTGTTATGCTATTGATGTAGCAAGTTACAGTAATGAAAGTATGCATCTCCAGGAGTTCTTCTAATGGTCTGAACTTGCAAAAGATCCTGAAGGTACTTACGTGATTTAAAATATTATTGTCAGTAAACTCTTGATTTAGAGTGGTTTTTAAAGAATTATCATTATTTTGTTACTAAAGAATGAGCCAAGAATGATATAGCTCATAGTTCTTTCACAGACTTAATGCCTTACAGCATTCTTTCAACCGGTTTGTGCAGAGAGCTGCTGCTGACTGAATGGAAAAAGGATTTAGTGGTATTTAGTAATAACCTCAGTAGAAGGGCTTAACTTAATATGCAAATTCTAGTGGGAATTTTCTTTCCCAAAGATATATTTATTAGCATTTAGATACTTCAAGTTTCCAAAACAGCAATCCAGCTCTCAAGCAGAGAAAGCAGTCCCATCAAAGTATTATGGTATTTAATCATAGACCTTTATAGAAGCTGCATACTAAACTCACAAAGGTTAAATGTGGGCTTATTTCTTTTAAGGTTTTGAAGTGTCTGCTCTCTCTCTTTACTTAAGTGCATTTAATACAGTCTTTGAATTTATGCTTGACATAATCCCAGTGAAATAGAATGAAATACAAGGCTGGGTTGGACATAGCCTTGTGTGATATGGCTTAGTGGGAGGTGGCGCTGCCCATGGCAGGGGGGTTGGAACTGGATGAGCTTAAGGTCCTTTCCAACCCTGACTATTCTATGGTTCTATGAAATTATCCACAAATGGTCAATGATTTAGGGCAACAAAAATGATCAGAGGGATGGAGCACCTCCCCTATGAGGAAAGGCTGAGAGAGGTGGAATTGCTGAACGTGGAGAAGGCTCCAGGGACACCTTGTTGTAGCCTTTCAGTTCTTAAAAGGGGCCTATAAGGAAGATGGGGAGACAGGCCTGTTGTGCCAGGATGAGGGGTGATGGGTTTAAACTCACAAAGGGAGATCCAGGCTGGATGTGAGGAAGAAATTTTTTGTAATAGGGTTGGTAAACACTGGCACAGGCTGCCCAGAGAGGTGGTGGATGCGCCATGCCTGGAGACATTCAAGGTCAGGCTGGATGTGGTTCTCAGCAACCTGCTGCAGATGAAGATGTCCCTGGTTGTTGTAGGGGGTTGGACCAGATGAGCTCTGAAGGCCCTTTCCAACCCAAACTGTTCTGTGGTTCTATAAAGAATGGTGAAGTTACCATCAATTGCTGGGTGCTCATTCTCTTACAGTTTGAGCCTCCTCCAAATGATACTTATTTGTTATCAGCAGTGGTCCTGAGAATGTCTTCCACTTTCCACAAGTGACACATTTAAGACAGCTGCTGCACCCTGGTTTGATAACACAGGTAAAATGCTAGATGTAAAACTGACTAGTTATGTAGGTTTATACTACCATGACGTAGCTGTGAAGCTGGTGCACTGTCTTTTCCCCCCAGAAAGCCTTGATGGTTGTGAACAAGATAGCTGATACTAGAAACTTCTGGTCTAGAAACTTCAGCTTCTGTAATGAGTTATTAGCTTAAGAAAACTAGCTATGTCTGTCAGCTGAGTCAGTGAAACAGCAGCAGTCGCTTGCTTAGGTTTGAAGATTCTTGAAGATGGTTTACTGAACCAGAAAATTGTCTAATAAAGTGACTTCTTGTATTGATGTTTTGCATAAATTCATGGTTATCTGCTAAATAACATTCTGTATAATTGGGTGAAAGAGTTTGAAAGGTATTTATTTCAGCTTTTTTGTCCTGAAATTAAATAGATGGGCCTGGACCAATTAATCAAGCAAATACTTCCTGAATGACTGATAGCTATTTTAGAAAGGGAAGAACTCAGATGCCTCAGAAGCACTCAGAAAGATGAGGTTGGTGTCTCCATATATTTACTTAGAAATATTGCCATGCATGGCATTTTAATACACTGACTTGGAAGCTGAGTAGACAAAGAAAACATTCTCACAGGACTACTGTTGTATCTTCAAGCACGAAAAGCATAAAACTAAATGGAAATATGGAAGCCTTTAACTTACTCTCATATATTTGTAAAATAAAAGTTGTCAGGAAAGTTGGCTGTTATTTACAAGTGTCATCTAGACGTACACCACAGTATTCAGTGAAGTGAATAAACAGCCAGTTCTTGACTCAGAAATAAGTAAAAGTAAAGGTCAGGTTATCTGGTGGCTAATGTCTGTCAAGATTATCTGGGTTGGATTTTTCCCATCAACTCAATAGGCCTGAAGTCTGTTTTTCCTGTTGATAGGCATCTTGGCAGGGTAGAGCCAGCCAGGAGAAGCACCAGCATGGGGCACTGGTGGAATTCGGGCAATCCCTGCAACACTTCTCTCCTTACCCAAAGAGGTTTACTTGGCCAAATCCATGATCTTTTATGTAGCTATTGTAACATGCTTCGGGTTTAACCAAGACAGATTTTAAAGTTCATCTTTAATTTCTGCAAAAATGGGGCGGTCACTTTGCTGCTCTCTGCTGTTTGTAGTGGGTGCTTTTGTATTTCCTGCTTGAACATTTATGTTCCATGTGCAGCTTTAACTTTACTGTAGTCAGGGTAGAAGTCTGGGAGGGTCTGTATTTTGCTACAGTTCAATATTCAATGTAGTGATCACGTTCCAAAATTGTAGTGGATGCCAAGTACTTTTTGTGCATTGATTCGTAGAACTCTCCAAGAACTCGCCAACAAAGTTCAAGTTGACAAGCAGGTCTTCTTTGTTGCAGCACTGCGAGATGGGGGGAATATCCCCTCCTAATGTGTCTCCCAGCGCTGCAGTAAATACCTGCTTGTCAACTTAAACTTTGTGGGTGAGTTCTTGGAGAGTTCTACAGATCAATTTGGTGACCCAGATGGGACCCTCTCTGCTCAACTGCAGGACCCACTGAGGATGGGCTCCCTCAGGCCCTCAGGAATTTTTCCTGGAGAGACCCCTCGACTCATTTGGGTCACTGTGGGAGCAGACAAGGACCATCTTTACGAAAGGTATTCTTTTGTAAGTATTGTTATGGTTAACATTCCAGAAGTTGTAGATCTTCAGGAAGCAGGAGAAGGCTATCTCTGTCAGTGTTTGAAAACTTAGGAAAACATTTGGAAGAGATAAATAAAAGAGTACTGGAGACCAGGGCAAGAGGCTTGGATTACCTTTCAGAAAAGACCATTGTAAATATGTCAGCAACCATAGAAAATATAGAAAATAGAACAATAAACACTATCCAGGCAGTACAAGAAGAATTATCTAGTTTGTCTAAAGTAGTCTTTCAAAATCGAATGGCCTTGGACATCTCATTAGCCTCACAGGGAGAAGTTTGCTCTGTAATCAATGGCAGTTGTTCCGTCATTGAACAAAGCAGAAGGATCACAACTGATCTAAAAGATACGTGGGAACCGGTTGAGGTGCTGCAAGATTTCACTAGGGATGACACCTCATGGGGCTTTGAGGAAATCGGGAAAAAAATGACCTCTTGGTTATCAAATCTCTTGGTTAAGAAAGTTGTTCATAGGAATGAACAACTTGATAACTTCAGTTGTAGTCACTTGTATTTTAGTCCAATGCTTCTTTTGGCGTTGTAAACAGTCAATGATGAATTATGAAGAATGGAAAAGAAACAAATCGGCGAGTTCTTGGAGAGTTCTACAGATCAGTGTGTGTTTAACTTAATTTCTAGTTCAAATCAATGAGTACATGTAATTGTAGATGATTGCATTTACCAGTTTTACAGCGTAGCCCACAAACAGTTGATCAGCTGCAAAGGCTGTGAGTTACAGCAGGGAGGTGAAACCAGAGACAGGCGGGGAAACACGGGAAGCTCTTTAAACTGGATTTACTGCTAATGTAAATGAAATGTAAAACTATAGTCTTTGCAGAAACTTGTGATTGGGGTCTTGATTCATGCCAAGTCTGTAACAGTCATTGACAAAACAGAAATCACTTTACAGTTTTTTTCCAAGTACATTACTTACCTAATAAAATCCTAAAGTTAATGAGCTTCATATTAAGGACAAAATATTAAAAATTAATGAAATGCTGGTATCTTATCTGCATTACCAAAAGACAGCCCAAAGTAACCACTGTTTAATATTCTCTGCTTTTGAAAAGGACAAAGACATGAAAGATTATCCCTAGCAACTTTCATAAATCCATCTGACTTTGGAGATCAGTAATGCAATAAGTGCAGGAAATTGCAAATAGATGGGACAATATTTTAATGTTGACATTTTTATGTTTCTAGAAGCTTTGCTATATGTTTATTCAGCCTTTATAAATCTGAATGGAAGAATGAATCTGAAAGCACTGATAAATCCTTTATATCCAACTATATCAGAGATTCATGCAGTGAGAGTTTAAGGCTATAATGAATAATGCATCACTTAATCTGACCTCTCCTATTTCATAGGCCATTACACTTCTCCAAAACTGACTCCAGTATGGGCTCCTTATTGAGTCCAGCAGCTTGGGGTTGACCTTAGCAAAGCTGAGGTATAAATTATGACAGTTCATGCATAGGGTGAACTGGGTGCATAAATCTTCTTAGTCAGTTTTTTTACAATGCTTACTGGTATTAGAATGTTTTCTCTTCAGAAGTTATTCCTTAATGCCTGTCCTGGGTTCAGCAGCAGCAGTCATCTTTCTCCTTCTTAGTAGCTGGGGCAGTGCTGTGGTTTTGACTTTCAGCCTGGGAACAGCGCTGATAACACCGATGGTTTCAGTTGCTGCTCAGTAATGT
>JANRGW010042871.1:0-36244 GCA_024733675.1 Psilopsiagon aymara | reverse complement strand
AGGACCTTAAGATCATCTAGTTCCAACTCCCCTGCCATGGGCAGGGACACCTCCCACTAAACCATGCCACCCAAGGCAAGTCCAACCCCTCCTTAAACACCATCAGGGATGGAGCATTCACAACTTCCCTGGGAAACCCATTCCAATGCCTCATCACCCTTATAGTAAAGAATTTCTTTCTCATATCCAATCTAAACTTCTGCTGTTTAAGTTTGAACCCATTACCCCTTGTCCTCTTACTACAGTCCCTAATGAAGAGTCCCTCCCCAGCATCTTTGTAGGCCCCCTTCAGATACTGGAAGGCTGCTATGAGGTCTCTGTTCAGCCTTCTCTTCTCCAGGCTGAACAGCCCCAACTTTCTTGTCCTATCTTCATCATGCATCTGTTTGGAAACATACTTTAGTGTTCACTAAAGTTATTGTGTGGAACACTGCTTGTATATAACATTGTTTAAATAGATTTTAAATATGTGGCTTTTGAAATGTGAAAATAATCTTTCAGCTGCAACTTTTCATATAAAGCATCAAAGCAGGTGACGGTAGTTCCAACAGTCTGCAGAATTTGTTATTATTGTCCTGACACTTTTTTCTTCATGTGGCAAAAGTTTTGTTGAATTATTTCACTTATCTCAAACTGTGGAAACATGTATCATCTGTAGGGCAGACAAGAAGGGTATTATCAGCACCCTCCTTTTGCCATTAATTAAAGAGAAAATCCATCTAAGTAGTTACACATGGGAGATGAAGTATTTTTTTTTTTTTCAGTATTTCACAGATCTATAACAGAAATTTGCAGCTCTTAAAAACAAAATACCAAAACAATTTGCTATTTTGATTATTTTGTACAGTTGTTACGTTGTAAAGGACCTTTAGGAAGTCACCAGAATGGAAATAACTCCACTTGCTTACCTCTTTAGCCACTTCAGAAAAAGAGTATTTCAAATTAATCATTTAGACCTGACACTTTTCCTATACAATATACTCAGGCTGCTGCCATTGAACCAGTAGGTGTAGGGCTTTGACAGCAGTGCTTTAGCCCTGTTGAAATCTAGCTGCAGTGTTCTTGGAGACTTCAGGTCTGAGGTTAAAACCAAAGTTCATATTTTCAGCAGGTTTGTTGTTTGGTTTGGGTTTTTAATATAAATATATGTATTTCTTGATGGTTACCTTTTTAAAAATGCAAACTCTGGAATAGAAGAAAATGAAATGAATGAGAAATTTTGCAGATCAGACTGAATTTTTTTTAAGGAAGTAGTATTGCTGAACATACAATTAAGTGTAACACTTACTGTAGTCTCATTAATGCTATATTTTTTTAGTCTTGGGACTTCGTACAAAGAGTTGATTTCAGAGGAAGTCTGAGAAAGGAAAGGGGAGTTCAAGAACAGAATATAAGCCAAGTGAGGTTAACAGATTTGGACTGGAGTGGTGGCTTTTTCAAATTAGTCAGGTTAAAATCTACTTTTTTTATATATACATAAATTGCTCCCTGGGGCTTATTTATTTAAAAAATAATCCATGACCTTTCCATTTTCAAAGGCTAAACCTGCAAGCCTTACCCAGTCCTTCTTCCGTTGAATTTAATAATAGGAAATCTAGACAGGTTTCAGTAAGCCCTGAGTTAATTCAAATCCCCTGAAGATACTGAGCACATTTTGAAATTGATGAACCCTGAACAACTGAGTTGTTGTGTATGGTGGATTTCTGCTTTAAATGTGTGATTTCAGCCAAGATAAAATAGCTTGTTCTATGTGAACAGAGCTATGCAAGCAAATGGGTTTATTCAGCCCACCCCTAGGAATGTGCACAGCCAACTACACTA
Organism: Psilopsiagon aymara; assembly: GCA_024733675.1. NCBI lineage: Eukaryota > Metazoa > Chordata > Aves > Psittaciformes > Psittacidae > Psilopsiagon > Psilopsiagon aymara. The sequence continues at coordinate 34,423 of JANRGW010042871.1, read as the reverse complement.
ACTTTTCTGAAAATCCACCTCATGAATGCAAACATGTATGTAACTGTGATGTTGTCTGTAGTCCTCAGCTTCTGTACAGCAGAATAGTAATGACGGATGTCAGTCTTAAATCTGATGATTACTGACACTTAACTCAGCCTTTCTAGGCAAAACAGTTTTCTTCAAGGAAAAACATATCTGGTATAACAGTTTGTTAAAGGTAAAAACGTATAAACCATGAAGAAGAACGTAAATGTAAAACCAATAACCAGCTTCCAGGAGCAGGCAGTGAACTCATTCATAGCATTAATTTGTTATTCTTTATTTCAGGGTGACCTCTCTTCATGCAAAAACCTTAGAGTTCTTTATTTATATGATAACCAAATCAATCAAATCCAGAACTTGGACTTTGCTTCAAATATAACACACCTTTACCTTCAGAACAATTGTATTTCATGTATGGAAAATCTCTCATCGCTGAAAAAACTTGAAAAGCTGTAAGTTGAAAATAATGTATTTATTTTGCAAGTAAAATAATAATTTTTGCAATAAGAAATTAGAGACTATGTAGTCATTAAGGTCCTTTGAGCTCTTAAATTTTGCTTTTCAAATGAAATTTATTGCTTTCTTTTTAAATGAAGCATTCTATGATGTAAGTAATAACGTATCATCTTGACGTAGTTATTTGCATTTAAATTATTTTCCTTTTTCAGCCATTTAATAATAATTATTACAAAAATACTAATAGCAATAGATAAAGTAGCTAAAACCCCTTGGATCTGTTGTTAGCTGTATGCTCTACTCGCATGCTAGGTGATTTACTTTTTCTATTATAATTCCAAGACATTATTCAATAATACTTGAATATTTTCTTAACATATTGAGGCCTTGTGTTTGCTTTTACTGTCAAAGGCTATTAAATCTATTTTGTGTTCTATTCTTCAGGTATCTGGGGGGCAACTACATCACTGTAGTAGAGGGTCTGGATAAAATAGAAGAAATAAGGGAGCTACATATTGAAAGTCAACATCTCCCCCATAATGAAAAGCTGCTATTTGATCCAAGATCTCTTCGGTCCCTGGCAGTAAGTACATTCTAAGAATTTCAGTGAGCCATTAATCAGTAGTTCAGTATTTTTAAAAAAAGTGGTCACCTTGTGGTTTCTTTTTCTGCCAATTGGTGGCATTCTTTCAAGGGATTCCCATTCCAATTTTTAAGTAAGCAAGGAGCTCAACAGATTCTAATTCTTCATTTACTTTTCTATCAAGGATAGAGATGAGAATAAAGAGCGAGAGGAAGTAAGGAAATGTGTGAATGCTGTATATCTATATAACAGAATGTGAATAAAAAGAGGTAGGAATCTATGACTGCTAGTTATCTCAGTCTACTTCATTTGTAGTCAATTTTTTTGTAATATTAGTTTATTTACTTCCTTTTGTATTTCTCTAGAGAGTACAATGGCAAAAAAAGAGGTGTAAGCAGCTTTTTTTCTGGATATTAACAGCAACACAATCAAAAGTATTCAGTCTTAGTTGTGCAATTTTTCTATGTTGTGATATATCAAGGATTCAGGAAAGCCAACTTCTGAAGTTCTTTCAACACAGTAAACGTCAAATATATTCTTGAAGTTGTTAAAAAATAGACTTTAGTTACAAATGGATGTTGTTCTATACTAAAAATATCCATCTTGCTGTATCTCCCAAAGTGTAGTCAGGGCTTGATGAGCTTTTTCTTTTTGTGGAAATGAAGCATGCACTGAAAAGTGAGTCCATCTGTTCATGTGTCTGTCATAAACATTTGACCTGGCTCTAATTCTTTCTGTTTTGAGATTAAGTAATCCAAGACATTTATTGCATTTTTCCTTTAATAGAAACAAGTAATTTCTGTGAGAGCACTTTTATTTTGTTCCTTCTATATTATGAAAGTACTGGGAGGTTATAGAGCTAATATTTTCCCAGGATGATAAATCACATACTTAGTGGTTTTCAGCATCCTGGCCTAGAATCGCTAGCATTTAGTTCTTCATGGCTTTTGTTTAAGGTCTTTTGGTGAGGGTTTGTTTTTTGTTTTGAAAGAAACACTTTGCATTCTTGACCATGTAACATCTTTGTGAAAGCTACATGTAAAAACATTCTATTTTTACCCTTCAAGTGCTAAGTGTTTGGTCCATCTTTAAGACATCACTTTTTACTTCATCATCTTGTTTCTGGCTCTTAATGCTATCAGAGATGAAGGAGCCAAAAACATGAGACCATATAGTTCTCTGTGTACTAGAGGCAAATGTTTGGATGATGACAATATAATGAATCTTATGACTGAGGAGTCTAAGTTTATGCACTGTGCATATCAGGATGATTCTGGTAATTTCTGCGTGCAGTATGGATCTTGGTCAGATTTTTGAACAGGTTCCATTTCCTGTATGCATTGTTGAAAAGGGCATTTTGTAACTAATGGTAAATCCCATATCTGGTATAATTTTTAGCTCACTTGAATAGGTGTCAGTTTTAATCTTCTAGAGATAGAAGCTTCTTGTTCTTTTTAAGTGAAACTGCATTAAGTACTACTTGAAATCAGTTTATGTTTAATCCAGAATGTAAAGATCTCTCTAGCTATTATCTGTTACAAAGTGCATTATGTGACTCGCTGGTGTTCCAAAGAAGGAACAATTAACAGATGTATGTATATCCAGAGGTTCCTAAGATCAAGCCTGAAAGGAAAACAGCGTAGGCAAGCCGTTACACAAGATGAAGAAGGCATCAGACATGGATTTCAGCTTTATGTGATTCAGATGTAACCCTGGTAAAAGCAGTCAAATTCTGTGTCTGTTTCATACTTCAAATATAGAGTTAGCATTCACAGAACTGTAAAACATTTGAACAAGTTTAGAGGAAAAATAAAAATTTTGTATTCACTAAGAATTCCTGAAGTAATTCAGAAATAATCTTGTCTTGGTTTGACTCCAAAATAAACAGTGTTTTAGGACAATATGGAAAGCCAACATAAAACAATGTGCGAGGTATGTGGTGGTTGTATTTGCATGTTTCTGCTTCATATGCTTGTTCTTGCTCTAAGAGAATTTTCTGGATGAATTTACAACTTCATTCATGCATGGCATGAAAAAAAAAATTTTCTTTTTCTGCTTTTCCTCCTCCAGAAATCTTTGTCTGTGTTGAATATCAGCAACAACAACATTGATGAATTAGACGAACTGGCAGTTTTGGAAAATCTTTCTTATCTTAGAGCAGTTGACAATCAACTTCGACATATCAAGGTATTAAATATTTGTTCTGTTTAGTATGGGTGATACTAATTTCCGCTAAGGAAAGACATGTCTTCATAAGCAGAAACTCAAACTTCCACAGTCACAGCTAACCCAAGTATTTTCACTCTTTCTTTTGCAGTAGTACATGTGATTCAAACAGAATATTCTACACTTAAAATTTCCAGCTAATCTTCTCGAAAAGGAACAGGAGAATTGGCCTTGTCACTTCTCATTATCTTTATAAGTTAATATGTCTTCTACTTCTTGACATGAAGAACACTTAAAAAATAATTTTAATGTCATGCTAGTAACTGAATATCAAAATCCTGTTGAACATTATCTCCCACCATCATCGCGTGGTAGAGGCATGGAACAAACTTTATGAATAACTTAACAAACACTGTTTTCACTTGATATAAACCATAGGCATGAGTGTTCTGCTTTTTATTAAATTTATATTTTTATTAATAAATACTAAAATGATTTGGCTTAAACAATAACCCAAACCACCAAGAAAAAGCAATGACTGAAATAAACACTTTCATTACTGGTTTGCGTATGCATTCTATTTCCTTAGAAAGGTTAACTTTTAATGGTTAGTAATTATTAAAATAACTGTTCTTATTACTTCTTACAACACCTAATAAATTTGCCAGTTCTGTTTATTGATGAGGAAATTTCAGTATTTTATTGCATAATCTATCAGCTCTGTTTGGACTCTTAATTTGTTGCATTTTTTTATTTTAAAATGTTGAACAATGCAATTCTTTTTTACAAGAGGATTATTAATGTATTGCATTTCAAGCTGTGTTTCTGGCTGGCAGTTGCAATTTAATTCATATCAAAATAGAATTCATGTAGGCTTTTGATGGGTAATTAAAACCATATTGAATGTGTTAGTTACATACAAAATAACAGTAAGATTTTTTAAATGAGTCATGTCTGTGAAGCTTTCCTTTTGAAAAGGATTTCTTTCCTAAATAAAACATATTACCATGTTTTTTGCAGATCTTTTTAGTGCATTTTTTCTTTCTTATAAATACAAAAGACTCCAATTGTGATGATCTTAGAAGATTGTCTTAGCCAAAGAACCAGTTCTTTTTAAGAGTAACAATGCCAGTTCAGAGAGTGTTTTCAGTGTCTCAGAGGAAAAACAGTATCTTCTGACCCAGAACAAAGAGAGAAAAAAAAAAGACTGCATTATTCAGAAACTGTATATATATTACTTAATCATTATCAAATTTCATTATTTAACCATCAGGAAGACCAGAGTTTGTATTTACCCAAATCAATCAGACATTTACATTTCCATGTTACACAGTCACAGCTTTCGGAAAATTATGTGGTTAGCATTTGAGTTTGCTGCTGCTGCCAGTTACACTTGGATTAAGCTCTGTCAAATTCAGAAGATTTTTTCTAAACAATCTCCAAGTTTTGCAAATATGGAGCAGTTTGGGTATTTCTCTTCATGTCTTTGCAGACCTGGAAAACAAATGACCATATTCAATGTGCCTAACATTAATGCAGCTAGTCTAACAGCAGCGCAGCTGGATATCCAACTTTACAGCTACAATTACTGAGGTTTAGAGATAACATTTTATTAGGCTCTACTTACTACTAATATAAATTCTTATTTAAATTACACACACAAACCCCACACTACTGAAGAAGGAAAATAAATTTAAAAAAAGGCAGCTTAAGCTCTATTTAAAAGGCTTTAACTCAGAGTGCCCATCTAGCAGAACAATCTTATATATCCACTAAGTGTTCAGAAATAAACATAGCTGAGGGAAGCGTTAAGTATGTTTCAACTTTTTTGCAACCCTGAACTTCATGATTCCATGGCTCACATTATTCTAAATTGTGATAGCTGAAAGGATTTTAGTACACCTGGTACTACATATAGTTAATCACTTCTGCTGGCTGAAATTATTACAAGCAGCAAAGGCTCTTTCATTTCCACACAAGCTACCTCCATTCTCCTCCTTCTTGCCCCTCTGTATTAAAAATTCTTACGTATACCTCTTTTTCATGCCAAAAGCTCTGTGCCCCCTGTCTTCCCATTCCCACTTCCCCATCACTGCCATCAAGAACATCCCTAGGAATGCCTGGCATTGATCAGAGACAATAGCAGTGCAGTATGACAGAAGTGTCAGAGAGCTATGTACCCAGCTCTGCTTCACCCCATGGGAAGAGTAGCCGTACAGGAGCCAGGCTGGTCAACAGCAGTGAGCTGTGTAGCATAAGTGAATGGCAACAGGAATAATACAGAATCTTTGCAAAAGAGGGAAATGTGAAAGGCATAAGAAATGCATAAAATTCAATCTTCTTGTGTAGACTTTTCTCACTTTTATAGAATTGGTGAATTATCATCTATCTAAACATTTACCTGAGTTTTTTCACATTACTAGGAAAACCCATACTCCTTCACTTGTCAACAAGGCCACGTTGAAAATCTGGGCTAGTAAATTCAAGCTCTTGAAGTTCTGGCTAATTCAGGGCACTGTTAGCAAAATTAACAGACATCAAGGTATATGACCTTGTTTCACATGACTGAATTTATATGTAGACAGAATAAAATTAAGTCATTTTTCTCAATTCATGCAAACTAACTTACTAGGACTAGCTACCACATGTAGAAAGCATGTCTTGGCTCACTTATCAAGAATATAATTGATTTTAATGGAATTGGCTTTTCTTTGGTTTCTATTGCTTGCTACTTTATTTATTTATCCTATCAAGCTTCTAGTTTATAGACACTTCTAGTTTCTATAGACACGTTCACAAGGACTTCTAAGCTCCAGTGGTTTTGGGCTGGAATACTAAGGGAATTTAAAAAAACTCAACTATTCCTACCGAAAGCCCCCCCAACTCTTCCTGTTTACAAAAAGCCAGTATAGTATTTATTTATTATATTAGTTTTGGGAAGAGTATGACTTGCGTGAGTATTTGGATAGATAGAGAAAATACAGCTAGAAATATTTACAAAAATCTGTATTTCTTGAGTCTTTAATTTATTCAACCTCTGCCGGGTATTGATTATGACAAGAGGATATCACAAAAGATGAATTCATTCTCTTCAGAATTGAGTCAGGAACAAGAGAAAAATTATAGATTTTCTCAAATAGATTATGACAGGTAATCAAAATGGTGACAAATTGGTGTCTGTAGATTTAGTCAGCAGTTGGACTAGACGTTTCTGATGAAAACTGGAGTGTACTGGTCAAATACCAATTCTTAAATGGCCATCATTAATTGGTAAGAGCATTAATGCCAGCACTACAGCTGTCTGCTAAGTCACTTGCCCTTCCCCCTCTTCTCCACCCCCAATGGAATATAATTTGCTCGTCAGTATTTTGTAGCAGACCTCAAAGTGATAGCATGACATGATCATTTATCAAACGGAGACTGCCCAGAAGAGTGTCTGGTCCCTTTAGTACAGCTTATTGAAAGGCTGGGAAGTGAAAGCACTTTATTAGAGACAGGAAGGCAATGAACAACTAGAGCGTATCGAAAGGGTAATCATATTTCAGCACAGGATTAGTGTGCTCTTAGATAAACATACACTGGAGTAAGCATGTTCTGGGTCATTTATCAAGTAAGTAACAGCTTAAAAAAAGATCTACAGGACTCTTTGTACACATTCATCAAAGATAAACTGTATACATTATATTTCAGTAATAGACAACTTTGTTGCAAAACTATTACTTGAAAGAATTCTTCCTAGTGAAATCTAGAACACATTACAGAGTTCAGTGACAATGCCTGAATGCTCAGGTAAGAATAAATAAACACACTTGTTAAGTGCTATTTCTTTTTTAATAGCCCTAGCCTAAAATATTTTTCCCCTAACTGTTGTGTTTGTGATTGTTAGCACCTAAACTGTTCTGGTGCATGCTGACTTGATACATGTTGCTCTTCTGATACATACTGACAAAGCTTTGCTGTGTAATGTGAGGAGATCTATCAACACTTCTTCCAGTGGACTGGTCCTCAGAATTTCTTGCATTATTTTATCAGTCGTGCTCCTCACAGAACTGATTTTGCTCTCTGTATTTCAGAAATTACATTATCATCACTGGGTACCAGTAGACGATAGATGATCTCAATAGACAAAAAATTACATGATTTGGAGGTGTGAGGCTGTGCTGCCACCTCCTCTTCCATATGATTTTTCTAACCACTTGTTATATAACCAATAGAATATTCCCAGGAGCATTTTCTGCCAAGGGAGTAGGGCCTGCAAAACCAGAATTCTCCTTGTTTGCATTACCCAGGTGATTTTTCTAAATTTGAAGGATTTAAGTGATACCTGTGTTGCTTGATACTTCATTAATGGCATCAAGCTACAAAATTCTATAGATTGTGCAGTTTGGAATCTGTCACATCAGGATTAGTAGATTTTTTCCAGATTATTACAACTGTAGATTATAAATTCTCTCTCCTCCTTCCGTCATATGGATTGTTCTGAATCCCTCCTTAAGCTTTTCATACACAGAAGGAAGTCCATTAAGGATGACAGTTAAGTGCAATTTCGAGACAAAAGTATTTCAGGAGATAGTAGAGTAGAAAGGACCAAGCTGCTAACTTTGCATCCTTTTAGCTTGAATTTATTGTATTTAAAAGACAGAAGAAATTTTATCTAGGTCATACTGCCCTTGAGTAACCAGATGGAACCCAGATGGAGAAAGGTATATTTCAAAAATTTCATGATTTGGGCCAATACTGTCACTGGCCACATTCAGTTGGGGGGGGGGGGATTACTCTTTCTTCTGTAAAATACAGGTTTACATATAAATAAAGGGCGATGCAGTCTACTGTGGTTTGCACAATTTTAGCTTTTTTTAGTCTATTCTTTCTGTGTAAAGTATTTATTCTTTCACAGATTTTTTCAAAGTATAATCAGACACTGACACTCTTGAGTGCTCTGTGGAACCGTGGGGATACATTAACAGACATTACATATCATACCCTTTTTTTTGGCTGGCATTTCCTTAGCATTAGATGCTCATGAGTGGGATTGTAGTGGTAGTTTTCCATAGCTGGTATTACTGTGTCCATGATCATGCAGAGTTTTCCATCTGCATCACCATTTTTCTGTGCAATTATGATGTATTCAGGGAATGCTATACAATTCTTAATGTGCATATTCATACATGATTAGTCTCATTGAAATTATTTCTATGTGCAGGATTTGGGCCTAACAGAACAAATAGCATTACTATTGAACTTTACTCTGGAGAGGGAAAAATAATGACAATGTTCTCTTCTTTTATCAACTGCAGGATTTGGAGGTTGTATTAAACAAATGGACAAAGCTACGCAGACTGGAACTTGCAGGAAACCCCATCTGCAACAAGCCTAAGTACAGGGACAGGATTGTAGTACAGTCACAAACTTTAGGTAAAAGAATAGCCATCCCCGAAACCCATCCATAACCCTCCTTGCTTTAGAACATAACTGATATATTAATCATTCTTGAATTGCACTATGTGTGTAAACACAATTACTGCCATAGATATTGAGGTCAAATTATAATAGTTTCATTTATGTACAGATAATGTAGCTAAACCTGCTTCTGTAATCAACTGCACAAACCATGATGCTTAGCTTTTGCTATTAGTAGAAGTAATAATTCATTTTATAATAGATGATTGGTGAAATTGTTCCTCAAGTTGTGCCAGGGCAGGTTTAGATTGGACATTGAGAAACATTTGTTCTCTGAAAGGGTTGTCAACTACAAGAACAGGCTGCCCAGGGGAGTGGTTTTTTTCACCATCTCTGGAGGTGTCTAAAAAACGTGTGAATGTGGTACTTGTACATAGTTTAGTGGTGGACTTGGCAGTGCTGGGTTAACAGTTGGATTTGATGATCTTAAGTGTCATTTCCAACCTAAAGTTTCTATTCCATTATGCTATTCTAATAATATTCTATTATCATAAGATTCTATTATGCTATAACAATAAGATTTTTTTGTGTTGATATGCCAGTCATTGTGAAAATGATTCTCAAAGATAAATCTAGTCTTATCTTCTCCCTTATCAGCCTGTAGCAGTTGCTTAGGTGTTTTATTTGTACAGCTACAGTTGTACAGGTCGTACCTTACCATGTTTGAATTTGTTATATAACATTTGTCCTTAAAAGCAATCTACACTTTTGATGAATGTATTTATTAACCTTACTGTGATGCAGTTCCATTATTTTGAGGTAATTGTAGCATAAAGGAAGTAATTCAGTTTTCATGCTGCAGGAGTATTCATGCTGCAGAAAAAAGTAAAATCTATCTGCTAATTTTTTACTTTTTGGGATAAAGGTGGCAATTACCTTAGAAGTTGTAATTACAGACCTTGTTTTTCTTTTTTTATGAGAGTACAAACTATTGGCCCTTAAGGAAAAGCAAAAGCTTATCTGCACAGTGTAACTAACACTGCTTTAGAACAGTTCTAACACAACATAAATTTGTGGCTAAATGAGGCATTTCATTTGGTCTGATGCAAAAATGCAGACGCAACCAAGGAAACATAGAGCATAAACACTCACCTAAGCGAGTAAAGTTAACCTCAAAGAGCTAAATCTATCTGTCTTCATGATCAGTAGGACCCCTTGATGGCCAAGACATGCAATTTCTCTCTTAACCTGAATTTCTGCATCTATACTTATGTTGTGTAAGAGCATTGCATAAAAAGTGGTGCATGCTAACAGAATGTGAAATGTATATATTTACCTTGAAAGTTATAAAAATAATAGATGTTCTTATTTGTAATTTAGACATGTCAACTTACTCTTGCACGTTGAATGTAAGTATCAAGCTTTACTGGGTATTTCTTTTTGCCAAAAGATTAAAAGCAGCAAAAAAGATTATAAGAGAGCAAATACAGAAGGAGTACACATTGCATACAGCTTTGTACAGCCTTTTAGTTAACTCTGGGTATCACAGAAAATGTTCTCTTCTCTTTGACAGAATCCCTTGATGGGAAAGAAATCAAAGAAATGGAAAGACAGTTCCTAATGAATTGGAAAGCCTCCAAAGCTGCCAGGAAAACAAAGAAAGAAAGAATGACAAATGAGCATGCAGCCCATCTACATTTATGTAAGCAAACTAATCAATTACTTCATGCTTATTTGTAGTATTATAGCAAAAATAATATAGCAACTAACAGTAAAGATACTAAGAATAAGACTTGTATTGGCAGTAAGACCAAACACAGGAAAAGAAAAGGAGCTTTCCCATTATAAACTTTAATTTTAGCAGTAATTTGTATGGTGTTCTTTTCCTTCCACCCCAGTCTCCCAGAATTGTGGAAAAGAGTAGTTACATTTTGAATGTTTGTAATTACTTCTGATTACTTTCTATATTAAAATAAATAATAACTAAAAGCAAAACTGTTGGGCATTCTAGAATAAATATGCATGTAATAAATCAGAGTTTTAAAATGTATTTGTTGGTAATTATTTGATCTGTGTAGATTTACAGTCCTTTCAAGGCTTTCCCAAGATACGTGTCTAGCAGAAGTAAAAGTTTTAAACTTGGAAAGATTAAAAAAAGAGAAAACCCTCTTGAAAGAAAAAAAAAGCCTTAAAACTATGAGAAAAGGCAATGTATTCTTGAAGTGGGAAAAAAATTTGTTTTGAAACTCAAAGCAAAACCTGAAATAAACTTTGATTTTTTTGATTTTTATTTTTTTTTAAACCAAAACATGGGGGTTGTTGTTACAGAGCTGACTACAGGTTAAACCCTTACCAGCATATCTTGCCATCTTGCAGGGTTTGGAAGTAGACATTAGACTTCAAATTACTCAAAATGGTTTGAGTGACCGTATTTATCAAATAAAACTGGTGGAAGTTACACTGTTGCTTTCAAAGGATTAACTGTGATAAGTAGCTAAGGGAGAGAGCATGTTCTTTATAACCATACTATTTATTAATACATACTAATTATTCATTCATGAAATCTCATGAAAACCAGTTGTTTCTGAAGACATGAAGTAAAAAAATACTCAGCCTATCAGCCTCAGGCCCAATAAAGTTGTAATTTATTCAGTGTTTGGAAGCCATATGTGAATGGCAACAGTTCTGAAAGTAATATTCTGACTTCTAAATAACTGCTGATATGAGGAGGTGCTATGTAATTGAATTTCCTCCCTTTTAAATAACTCCACCTGAATGGGAATACCTACTTTAATATTCCCTTTCATCAGTGTTGGCAGCACTTTCCCTAATTTCATACAAAGTTTTCTATTCTCAATTATCAAATTTGAGGCATAACCCTAAGGCTTATTATACTGTTTTCTTTAATAAGAGATATTGGAACCTGTGATCAATCATACTGAATATTAAAATAGATATGGTTTGACTTGGAATATTGAATTAATCCTTGTTTGTTTGTTTTCTGCAGCTGACTCTGAAACACTTTATCCTGTTCTTCCCTTTCACTGCAGTCACTCTGTGGAAGGTAAACCAGATTTTTCAGTTTTGTCTGAGATGAAGAAAGCTGTAAGAAAACCTGTGCCGGGAATCCTGGGGAAAAAAATAAGTCAGACTAAAACTTAGGTATGTTCGTCAAGTATCTTTCACTTAGTTCCATTGGTTATTGCTTGTACAGCTCTTACTGAGTCAATTGGAAAATGAGGACATGAAGGTAGAATTTAATATGAAAGAAGTTTTCTTTTTTTTTTTTTTTTTTCTTTAACTATGTTATATATTTTATATTTTTTTCTTCAAAACACAGGATAGTAGATTTCAGTTTCTGGTTATAATTCAATAGACTAGCTAACAGCAATAACTTCTGTGTTACTAGTTTCTCTCATATGCATTTGATTGTAATCTTCCACAAAGATGAAATAATATCCAAGTTAATTCTTGGAAGTACAGTTACTGTCAACAACATTGGCAAGGATTATTCCATGCACATAGTAATATGCAGAAGGAGAAATAATCACTTTTCACTGTTCTAGCTTACTTCTAATAGGCCTGTTCCAGTGTAGTACATACTTGATTAGCGTTTTCCTGTAGCATCAGCTCAAGACCATTAAGATAATCTATAAAGAAAATCTGTGTGTCCCTTAAAGACATTTAGACATTAGATGAAATTAAATAGTTTTGCGTTTAGCATATGTATTACTTACTCACTTAAGCAGCTTTGTGAACTTTAGTGCAACTGTTAGTGGAAATAAAATCTGCTCACAGGAATTTGCAGTTTGGGACCTACAGTTTTTTCAGTTTTACCTGTAGTAATAGTTTAGTTCCATATTGGGGACCTAATACCACTCCCTCCAGATTTTTAATGCTACTTTTAACATCACTGTTCTATTATTTATTAGCTGTACTGGCTCACAAAAAATTTGTCATTTATGCAATGCTGCAAGTAAATAAATTCAACTGACACAGGAATTCTTGGGTAACGAAATTACTAAAGGTGGTGTTTTATTTTACATTCAAATCAGAATTTATTAGTAACTGGGCAGCATTTAATACATTTTTTTCTGGACTACTTACCACTTTCAATTCCATCAGTTTTGTTCTTACTGATTCATGTTCTGATTAAAAATAGCTGCCTTTCTCTTTAAAAAGGGAAGAAGAATTACAAATCACAGAGCTGCTCTCCTCCAAAGTATCATTTTTGTCCTTCATATGACAATGGATGTATTCTGGACTAAGAAGAAACTGAACTCATCATATATTTGCCCATTCTTTTTTTTCATCTTTCTGCTGCTTCAGAAGGCACACAGCAGTGGAGAAGTTTGAAAACAAGAACTGAAGGAATAATGCACTAGTTATCACAAGATAGTACTACTACACAATTATTTTCCAGTGAATAGCCCAGGCTTGTGAAATGTAGAGGAGTGCAGGCTAGTGTTCGTGCCATGCAAACATGCATTACTTTTAATTCCATTGCAAAATGCGTTTGTCCACATGCGCAGGGTTCTATCAGCTTGTATTGCATCTTTATTAGCATTCCGTCTTTTGGATCTGGCAGAATAAAACTACACTTTTTCTTTACAATTATAAATAGTGACAATAAAGAGTGGAACATGTGTGTACAGCACCTCCCAGAAAGATGTTTTCTTCAGTGTGAAGACTTCTATCTCCTTTGAGATAATGAATTCTGATTCTACACTACTATATTTAAAAGCTGACCAATTGTTGAGCTTCTTTGCTTGGCAAAAATTTTCCCAGTATTAGGAAGCTGAACTAGAATCCTGGCCCTCTGAAAATCCCTTTTGATCCTAGAAAGGCAAAGATTGCATCTCCCATACTTGATTGCAACTTAATGTCTGTATTGCATAAATGCACAATTGCAAATTAAACTATTTGAGTGATATTATTTATTTTTTTTCTTTTTTACTATTTACTAATCTGGAAGGTTTGACTTTGAATCACATAAAGGTTAGAATAAACTACAGTCAGGTGACATGCATTTAATACTTTCAAAACCTTGGAAGTGGGACTTTTATCTTGGATGCTGAAGTTTTTTGTTCATTAATTACAATTTAATGTGTAAGCACTGATCTTAAGACCTATTCTAATCTTGTTATTAGTGGAACTCCAAGGAAACCAAAGAGTCTTGGGAATTACCTAAAGGTTGGTGAATTCTTTAAAATGTTCTTTTTGGGGGTAAAAAAAACCCACCTCAAAATACATAAATATTCATTCTCAGAGTATATGCAAATATGAAATAATGACAAATCACAGTATTCCCTTGCCAGACCCAGTAATTAGGGATATGCATAAATGTGCCACATGTATAGCGAGGAGCTGAACAAATAGTTGTATTGTTTAATTCAGTATTGGACCAAAAAATTAGTGAATTTTAATCCTAACCTTTGTGTTAGTCAAATAAATTATTCCAACAGATGTTTCCTCTTTCCCTATACATGCTAGGTGATGTTTGACCTTGGCAACTGAAAAACAGGCATTAAATGCCTTTTTAACCTACATGTAAGATCCACTGAGGATTACATACAGCTTGAACAATGAAACAAAGCCAGTTATTACTAGATTACTGAAATATGTCATTAATCTTTCTTTCTGGGTGATATAAAAACAACAGCAAATTTATATTGGATTTTAAGTTTGTTTTGAACATTTAGAGAGAATTATGGATATTGGCAGGAAGTAATTAAAAGAAAACAAATCTCTTAACTATGTTAAAGATACCTAATACCTTCCAATGGGATGCACGAATATGAATTTTCCCTAAGTAGAGAAGTTGTTGAAATTTTGATGTTGTAAACTTAACCTGTAACCAGCAGTTTCTGCCCACATTTCCTTACTCATAGAATTAAATATCATAGTAGGTATTCATAGCAATATTGTAACAAGTCAGAATTTTGTGGGAAAGTCACCTTTTGTCTCTCCAGTATATGTGATGTGATTAGCAATATGTTTATATCTTTAAATAATGCAGTCAGCATGTAGTAAGTGCACTGGATTGTGCCAACTAATCATGAGTCACTCTCTGAGCCACCATACACATCCTGTGTAGCTCAAGTTGTAGCTCAAAGGGAAGGAACTTGCAGTGAGCAATGTTACTTCTTCCTCTTCTTAGTTCATTTGGCAGGTAACTCTACCAGTATTGTAGGTATTTATTCATGAAATATTTACAAATGCCTTGAGCAGAGGTGATTTGTGTGGTCTGAAATCTATATAGAGTAATGTATATTTGATAACAGGTAAGAAAGTACGCGATCTGCATGTATATTGGGATTTTGTTTATATGAATCTAACTGGCATTACAATAACTAGAATTATTAAGGCCTGTTATATGAAAATTTTAGGGGGAGGGCTGATACAAACTTATAAAGATTGCATACCGAAACCATAACTTTTACAATCCATGTTTATTTCTTATTACAGAATGTAGTTCTCTTATTTGAGAAAAGCATGGGGAAATATGTTACCTCTAGGTAACCTAAACCTTGTTCTCTTACTGAATATCAATTTCAGCAAACTTCTGAAAATTCAAAAATAAAAAATACTTTCAGCCTTGGCTTCATGACAAGAAGAAATACAGAACTAAGATGCAAACCAGTGCAGTTTCAGCTGTGCATCCTACAGTGGGTTTTATCCACTGAATAACCTACAGGCACTAAAACTGAATTCAGAATTAGGTGCATTAGATACATGGATACCAGCTAGAGTAGTCTGGCAGAGCTGAAAGCATGTTTTGAACAGACCTGGAGTGCCTTGTCCAGCATCTATAGCCTGACTCACTGCCTTTCCTTGGCAAAGGTGTTGAAGGAAAAATGCAAACATCACCTCAGTGAGGTCTAGAAAATATCTATCCACAATTAGTGGTGACGCTGTGGAAAAGAAGTGTAAGGAATTTACTTCAGTTATTCAGCCATGACACAGGATATGAAAGGAGTTACTGTAACATGAGATAAAGCATAAAGATAAAGAGATGAAGTGGAGTTCTGAAATGAAAATTGTTGCTGAAGCAGAGCTGTTTGAATGGAGATCTGGTACTAGCAGTTTCTGCTTTCTGTGGCCTTTGTAATGTTTCAGAGGGCAATTCGGCCAATTTCGTGGTTGATTCTCTTTTTTTCTGGAGGATATGTACTACCTACAAAGGACAATTAAGTGTTTTTGCAGAACCACAACTAACATTACAGTAATGTGTATCTTCATGGTATTTTCTGTATCCATGTTTACAGCCTTGTTAAATGTGATGTGTGATGATTCTGCTCGTGATGATTCATAATGTGTTTACAAGGAAAAATTCAACTCTGTCATTACAAACATGCAAGATGACATAGAAATGGCATTATCTTCTGTATAAACCTAGATTTCAGTAGTGGTAATTTAAAACAAAACCAGAAAAGTAGTTTTAATATATGCCAAATCTGTAGTACTTAATACTGCCACATCATTCAGCATCCTAAAAACTGTATTAAAAGGCATCCCTTTTTGGCCATGCCCATGCCTCCCCTCTCCAGGGCTCTGTGCTGCTGTGCTGCTGGCACAAAACTGTGAAAGAGAAAGGAACTAAAACACACCAACAGAACACATGCACCGACAGAACCTTTTGCCCTTGAAAAGAATAAACGCTTTCCCAGATTGCTGAGAGGGAGTGCGCACCTCCTGATGGTTAGATTGCCAGCTAGACTACATGTACTCCTACATGTCCGGATGACCAGATACCATGCAGATGCATTCCACATTCTTTTTGATCTACTACCTTTTCCAGGAGATACAGGTTATTTCTCAGAGCTTTAGAATGTCAGATGGCCCGTGCAGCTTGTCAGACAGTAGTGGGTCTAAAAACTGCCAGGGTATATCTGAGTCTGTAGGCTGTAATGCACTTTCAAGAATATTGAAACTCAGACTGTCTGAAACCTTTTACATTTTTATGTAAAAAGTTTATCAATTATACATTAATATTTAGAATCATTTGGGTTGGAAAAGGCCCTAAAGATCATCAAGTCCAGCCATAGGTCAATAACATTTTAAACAGAATTCATATACAGAGCGAACTAGTAGTGACTTTAGAGTGAGCTGCATCTTGTATATGGCTCCATCAAAACTGTATCAGGAACAAAGTACTACTGTAGAACGGTAAAATAAACAAAGAGCAAAATCAAATCTTTGCATATTTATTTTTCAGAGGCTGTGTGTTCACTGTTACTGTTGTTGGATAAATGAAACAGACACCCAGTAGGCACTGTTTACTCTTTTCCTATCCTGTTGCCAGTTCTTTTACAGGCTACTGTCGAGATACAAACTCAAAACTTCGTAACATTTTTAGGCTACTGTGTTAGCATTGCACACTTTTTATTGCATATCTAATATACATAATTATAAAAATCACTTCTATATACACAAAGCATGACTCAAATTAGCCAAGTGAAAAAAAAAAATAATGCTGTGTCTTCAGGTTTTCAAATCAGACTGCATGGAGAGTTTAAAAGTAATTTGAGGTTAAAATAAAGACTGCTACTTAAATGGGGATATATAAATAAATTCTATAATCACTTCAGTGTAACCCTGGAAGCAATTCAGTTGAAGTCAGTTCCAATAAACTAATTTACTGTAATGATATAAACACTGTTTCAGTATTTGCCCTCCTGTATCCTATCACACACGTTGTGAAGGCATACTCCCATATGCAGCTGCTTTAACAAACCTGAGGTGAAACCACAATCATTGTGCCCTTATCTTGCAAGATGAGATGTGACATTTTTTGGAGGACAGCATTACAACCACTAATTCCTTAGTAACAGCTATACCTCCTCAAATTCACTTCCGGCATGCTGCGATGCAGCCCATCCAGTTGCAAAGACTTGGATATGTCAGATTGGTCTTAGTGGCTCCTAAATTAGTCATCATCCATTGTTGGTAGTATTTGCCCCCACCAAAAACTGTTCCTGGGACTTAGGAAGTGTGAGACCAGGCCTTTGCAGTAAAGGTTCTGATGCCTCCAGAGTGCCTGCACCACTGTTGTAGCTTTTTGGTGTGTTAGAAGTACCAAAAGGTAAAGATATAAGGCCTCGGTGCCTGAACACCTCCCCTTGGTACTGCTCTGACCATAATCAGAATACATTTACAGATACCAGATATACTAGATGTTCTAAAGGCCCCTTCCAACCCAAACTATTTGATTCTGTGATATGTAAGCATTATAATCACTGTGCGCACAGTGTTTTAATTACTGACCTAAAGTTGGTACTTGAACTTTAGTTCAGTAACCAATGAAAAATTGCTATTTTTCTTGAATGACACATTAAAACTAGTGCAAGGTGTAAGTTAATTTAATGCCATATTATTTCTTTCTAGATGCATGTACAAAGCAGTGCATAAAACTGCCTGTGCTACAGCTATAAAAGCTATACAGTCCAAAGGTTCTGAGTCTGGGACAGAAAGGGAAAAAGTAGCCAAAAAAATTTAGTGTTCAAGATGTGCCCACTGATTTTTCAGGATGAGGATTCAGACATATGATCTACTAATATGGGAAAGTTTGTAACTGTAATTCACAATGTAACTGATAAAGATCTGATAAAGAGGACCTGAAAGGCTCTTTCTTGGTTTTCTCGTCATTTTTTATCTTGGAGTATTGTACAAAGTAGCTATCCTGACAGCCCTGAGGAGAATCAGGTAATATATGAACCTGCTTATTCACAGTCACTTAATCATAAATGTTACATATTGTAACTCTAAATAATACATTTTGCTTTGCTAGGTTAAAAAAAAAATGACTGAGGTTTTATGGCCTTGAAGAATTCTAGGAGTTCACTGCTAAAAAAAGATGTATCTGAACATTACCTCTTCAATCAAATAACACTGTAATCAGAGACTAAAGAAATGACTGACTACATCTTTCTGTTCCCTTAATTCTGAGCAGAATTAACTGCTGCATCAAACTCTAGATAAATCTGAGCCAGCTGTGAAATGATCCATGTAATAGACTAATACTTCCATTCAAAATGAGATTTGGAGCAATAAGCTCTTCCTTTCTTGGAGAGTTAATATATTAGGCTGTCATAGTAATCTCTAATTACGTGCCCAGGAAAGTTGGGTATAATCCCTTACACATAGCTTGTAGAAAAATGTTTTGGAATAAAAGACTGAGGCTTATCTGATTTCATTTATAGGAGAAATTGCTTTGATTATTACTAAGTTTTTTTTTTCTTATGGAACTTGAAAATTGTCTTTCTTTGATACAAATTTATGTGTTGACTATCACCACTTTTATGTGTGGAAAACAATCAATTTTTAAATAAAGGAATGTGTAATACCCCAATGGTTAGATTTTGTCAAGTCGGATTAGTCTGGCCCCAGGTTTGGCACTGGGAGAAAAAAAAAGTCTTTTACTACATCTCCATATCCTTTTTTGGTTTTCATCTGCAGCTTTTGATAACACTGCTTAGAAATGTTGTAGAAATGTTGTGTAGTCCTAGGAAGCAATAAGGAAGATGTGAGCAGTAGGGGCTTTGCTGTAATTCTGATGTGAAAGTCTCATCTGTCTTCTCTGATCTCTCTGATGTAGGTTGAGGAGAAATCTGAAGTAACAGGAGAAGCTGAATGCTAACACCTGTAAGTTACGAGATGTGAAGACTTGGCCTGGATTTTTATTTTATGTATTTATTTCCCTCAAAGCTTAGAAAGAAAGGTATTGGCATCTCTATGGATGTGTTATCTGTGTCTCTGTAACCTCAAAACCTGACAAAATTAACCGTACAATCATAGAATACCGGTTTGAAAGGGGCCTTGAGGATCACCTGTGCCAAACTTTCTAGAGAAGCATGACTTAGACTAGATGTCCCAGCACCCTGTTCAGCCAAATCTTAAACGTGTCTAACTCCATGGAATCCACCACTTCTCTGGGGAGTGCCTGATTGTTCTCATTGTGAAAAATTTTCCTCTTGTGTCCTGTAGGAATCTCCATAGTGAAGTATGCTGAACTTAACACTGCCTTTTAGGAGCATTCAGAAAAATAAGGGGGCTGCCTATTTATGTAGGAGCAGTGCTTTGGTACTGAAGGCACGTAAAAACATCTGCAAGTGGTAGGCTAAACCGGTCACCTAGTTCTTACAGTTCTTCAAGAACGGAGTTGTTCTTAACCAGCATCTTACCTAGTTTGTGACCTGAATACCTGAAGAGCTGCTTCTTTCTATAATCCTAGCAATTACACAAAGGCATGCTTACAGTCTCTTACTTCAAGAAGAAGTAGCTATTAGCACACAGTTTTTGAGAAGATCTGTAGTCCTAACAAGTAATTTCCATCATTTGGATTTTTCCAAGTTCTGGTGAATAATGTGGAATAGTTAGAGGGGAAGGTAAAAGAAGATTAATGATGCCTGTGCTGACTTGGATTGGGAGTATTACATGCTCATTTTAACTCAAATTCTGGTTTAAGAGACTGGGACTTGAGTTTGGCTGCTTTGCACTGGCTTGAGTGATTAAATGAATGCTCAAGACTCCTGATACAGGAAAATTCCAAACATACAGATAAGGAAAGGAAAGCCCAGATTGTAAATTGTCCCTGGAATAAAACCTTTTCTAATGGAGTTTCTCCGTATGAATTTCAGCTCAGCATAGATTCATAGAATTGTAGAATGGTTTGGGTTGGAAGGGACCTTAAAGATCATCTTGTTCTAACCCCCCTTCCATGGGCAGGAGCACCTTCCACTAGACAAGGTTGCTCCAAGCTCTATCCAACCTGTCCTTAAACATTGCCAGGGCACAGGTTGCTACAGCTTCTCTGGGCAATCTGTGCCAGCATCTCACCACCCTCACAGTGAAGAATTTCTTCCTGATGTCTAATCCAAATCTACCTTATTACTTTATGCTTGAGATCCCCTCTGAAATAAGAAAGGAATTTTTCCTGAATAAGGAGATCCAGTTCTGTCTTTTCACCTTCAACATTTTGTGTATTTTGTTATTGATAGTATTTTGCTGCTCTCTGATAAATATTATTCAAATAAACTTAACTCCTGCAGGCATTCTCCCACTGAATAACAAGATCTTTGTTATAAAGGTTTCCAAACCTCAGGCAGTAAGTGAGCCCCTACAATGAGGGCCATGGTGTTTCCCACAGAGAATCCTGCAGCCAAGAATCTCACATCTAGCTAAATCAAACCCCTGTCAAAGGCTTCCGCTGGTGAAGTGGCACCAGTGTGGTGAGTGGGCCTCACTCTCACTGGATCTAATCTTCCTCCCACTTTTTACATTCTGTAGTATTATGGCCACATTCCCACCACACATGTGTATGTTCAGTTCCACTCTCTGGCCTGCTCCAAAGCCCTGCAGCATTTTAAGTCTGCAATCCCTCTCCAGTGCAGTCTTTCACTCTGTTATTGATGCTTAAATATTCCCACTTCTCCAGCTCCAGCAAAGCCAGCCCTGACCCTGCCTGCCTCCCATGACACTCACTCACTCTGGCTGCAGTGCTGTGCTTCTTGCAGGGCTGCTAGCAAGGGGAGAGCTGTGAGCCAGGGCTCCTATGAGCCAGAGACCCTGGGATGTGCCACCTCTACCCTGGTTCTCCTTCCTCTCCTACAGTGAGAACAGCCAAGTTCAGGGAGACCTTTCCAAAATGGACACCTGTCTTCTGATCTGCAGGTCAGAAAGTATTTCCTTAAATAGGTTTGGGTATGAAATGGAATTGTGGTGGGATCTCAGTATCTCTAAGGCTTAAAGAAAAAGACTTACCATTATGCTCTAACACTTAGTACACCCCCCTGAAATGGAGCCTTTCTGACAAGTATTTTAGATACATTTTTAAAGTGATTAATACTTCCTGGTGGTAGCTGGGGGTATGAAATACTGAAGTCACTCAAGCTGCATTTTTGCAACTTGCTTCTGAAAATTCTGTCATTTTAAAAACCCAAACCATTTACTTTCAAATATTTGTATTTATGACTGGATGGAAAAATCTGGAGAGAGGAGGATTTTTAAGGGGAGTGGTTTTGCTGAGTTGTAGCTGTAAAGCCAACAAATAATTTGACATGAGGGGAGCAAAGTGCACCTGGAAGAACATCACTCTGTCTCTTGCAGAACTAAGTCTTACCTAAATCACTGGAAATCTGGCTCTTATGTGGCTCTGGTGTTTCTCATTGAAATGTACTGTGAAAGGTGAGGCAGGAAAGGAATTCTCAGGCATTTAACTGGGAAAGAAGAAGAAACAGCTGCAGCAGCTTGTCACAGCTTTAGACTTCAGTATTGGGTTGACAGGAGAAAACAATCATGGGATCTCCTTGTGGTTACAACAGAGGAGTTGTCTTCTGGGGAAAGAAAGTCTTAATGAGGCAAAGAGCAGCCATCTTGACCTTTGTTGGGGTTTTTTAATGTATCTAAAGCATGTCTTCTGTGGTATTGGCCTTAGCAGCCAGGGTGGTCTCTCCAAACCCTGCTCACAAATCTCTCTAACTGCACCCTGCAGCAAGTAGGATTTGGAGCTGCCAAAAGCTGGTGATAGGGGTTCCATCATCTCTCTTCCAGCCCCTTCTGCTGGGTTTCCTGCTCTGAGACTGAACTCTGTGCATGTGCAATGGGAAAGTCATAGAACCAAAGGATGGTTTGGGTTGGAAGGGACCTTAAGGACCGTCTAGTTCCAGGGCCCTGTCATAGGCAGGGACACCTTCCACTAGACCAGGTTGCTTAAAGTGGAAACAGCACTTAACTTTGTGTCATTAAACCCATTACAGCAGTGAAGGTGAGCACAGCACTCAGGATCTGCTAATTTAGGGTGCTGAGAAGTCTCAGGCAGTTTGGACACCTGCCTGTCACTGACCCCTTCATATCAATGCAGCCAAGTGTCCTCCAGTCCCCTTAGATGTCCTTTTGAGCACATGTTTCTTGGGCAGGCAGAGCCAGGACACCTCTGTGAGGAGTGGAACAGCCAGCCCCCTGTCAGATCTGGGCACTAGACCCAGTCCGTGCTTGTTTGACAGCTACAGACTGAAAGAGGAGCCCCAGGGAAACTGAGACTGGAAGACAAGGCCCTGCTCCCTACAGAGCTGGTATCAGCCAGCATGTTTTCGACACCAGTTGAGACTTTGTTCAGGAACTGCTTGTTTGAGCCCCAGAGACTGGCTAAGCAGAGAGGTGTCCAGGAAGTGAATTTCTAAGAGGTTTTAGCTGCAGAAAGGTTCTGGGAATGTTTGCTTGTGCTGGAGGCAAACATGGAAACCTTGTCGCTAAGGCATGGGCTGGGATGCGAGGCTGGCTCAGCAGGGATGCTTGGAGACACCTCCACCATCCTCCGTGAAGCTGCAGTCATCATTCTTCCAGGCACCAGGAAGGAGGCTGGAGGAGGGTCCGTGCTGTGGGTGAAGCCCATGATCACGACCTTGTAAATACTGACAGAGTAGCTTTG
Organism: Psilopsiagon aymara; assembly: GCA_024733675.1. Taxonomy (NCBI): domain Eukaryota; kingdom Metazoa; phylum Chordata; class Aves; order Psittaciformes; family Psittacidae; genus Psilopsiagon; species Psilopsiagon aymara. Next base: position 11,366 of record JANRGW010042871.1, on the reverse strand, counting down.
GTCATAGTAACGCCTGATGGAAGGTGGGAAACCCCCTACCAAGGCTGCCAGTGCCAGGCAAAGGTCAATGCTGAGGCACAGCTTCAGCTTTAGCATTTAAATTCTCCTCCTTTAAGCAACCGCGGGGCCTCGGGGGGTGCGGGAGCGGGGGTCCCGCCCGTGGGCAGCTCCTGCTCGTCCCCCTCGGTGTGACATACTGTGGCCGGAGCGTTCCGCCCGCTCCGCGCCGTGCCGGGGGCCCGCGGCTGCGGAGGCCGCTGCAGGGAGCGGGACCGGGGTCAGGCGCGAGGCTCTGCGGGCGCGGCTGTCCCCCGCCGGGTGATTGCCGGGCTCGTTCATCCCGCTCCTAAATCGTCCCTGCCCGGGACTCCGTTATCTCTAAAGTTTTTGATTTTCTTGGCTGCAAAAGCGGCAGCGAGCAGCTCGGGCTTTGTTTTTCTGCTGCCCCCGAGGCGTGATTTATTGGGTCCCTGTTATCGCACGATCGGGCTTCGTTCAAAATGTTTCTCCGGGCAGATTCTATACCGCTGGTATTTATTTTGACTGCCCCTTCTCATTAACGTTACCGACTGTTAAGTGCTCCACTTTGCAATAGCCCGGCCGCGCCTAGTCCCGTTCTCGTTTCCACCCGCGTTTGGACCCAAGCACGAGTGTCTGGACCCCGGAGGCAGCCATGACCGAACCCCTCGCCGCGGCAGCGGGACAGAGCCTCGCCCGGGACCCCCCCCGCCCCGCCGGCGCTCCCAGCCCAGCGGTTGTGTTCCTGTCCTCCAGCAAAAACGTTACTTCATCCCAAGAAAAACAGCGTGCGCGGGGCTGGAACGGGATCTCCGCACCGACCGAGGGGGAAGATCTGGGCCGTGAGGCGATGCCGCCCCCCGACAGCTGCGTGATTAATGACGGACCAGTCGGGGAAGGGGCGGTCACTGCTGCCCGGGAGGGCGGGGGGAGCCCAGCAGCCAGGTGCGACCAGCCCCGCCGCGCCCACCGGCCGCGACGCCTTAAGACGGGCGCCGCGGGACGCGTAGCGCTGGGGCTCTGTTGGGTGGCTCCGCTCCGGAACGGTAAGTTCATTCCGGGGGCGGCGTTGGATCCCCGCTAAGTGCCGGGCTCATCCGCCGTCGGTGCGGGATGGGGCTGCCTCTGTAACTCAGCCGGTGGGGGCTCGAAGGTACTGAATGGGTCAGGGACTGTGCTGGCTTCGCACGGGGACGGCCGAGATCCCCTTTCACTGCTCCGGAGACAGTGTTTTCGTTAGCTATTACTGAATTTCGCGAAGGACGAGGTGTTCCTAAACCCGATACGAGATAATGCAGGTTCATTATATTCCTCCTAGGAACAACGGCAAAGGCTGCTAACGAGGTTATCGGAGGTTTTTGCTTATATCTGAGGTTTCCACCTATTTTTTTTCTAGTTTGTGTGCTCTGCTTTGGTGTTTTTGCTCTTTTGCTGATTAGGTTTCAAACTGATTCTGCCTTTGTAATGTCATGTAAACCCACAAATTCATCTGCCTGCTTTAGAAATATTGCAATAGAAATGCTTTAGAAATATTATAAATACTTGAATAAGAATATTTAGAAGGATTAACTTTCACCCCTGTGTTTCCAGGTCTGCAGCAAGCGGGTGTTGGCAAAAATCGTTGCAATGACCTTAAAATCCAAACCTCTCTCTTGTAAAGCTTTAAAGAGGGTTACATGGAAACTGGCTGTTGCTCAGGGGCATTTTGTTTACTTTAGTGCTCAGCAACAGGTCTTCAGACCGTGAGGTTTGGATGACAGCGACCTCCCCACCGGGAGGGTGATGCTGCCCTCCCCAGTATATGCACAGGAACCACCGTGGTCTGGCTGCACATACGTATAGCAGATCCCGTGTTTCCGTGTAGCAGGTTTTCCTGAGCCATTTGCTATGATAAAAACCCTGCCAGAGCATAAATTAATTCAGAGTGAAATCCCTCATTTTCACAGGTGGAATTTTGCCTTTTCTTGTTTTCCATAGGCCCAGGATTTCATCCGATGTATATGTGAGCTCCTAAACCAGAAATTCCTACTTCAAGGAGTGCCCAAGGAGATGAGGGGTTTAGGTACATGCATTTTGATGTCCTGTACTTCATCATCCCAGTTCGAGCTCTGGCTACGTACCAACACAGCACCATAAGAGCAGTGTGTAAACCAGCCCTAGTCCTGTATTGCAGTAGGCAAGCAGGGATTTATATGAAGCTGGTCTGTGTTCTTGGGCAATTCAAAGTTTTCCACTAATCAGGGAATAATTCCTCATTTGGGTGGGATCTCAGTTGAGTGGCAAATGAGAAACCCTGCTGATAGACATGAGCCTGTGCTCTTCTGCTTGTTCTCATGATTGACTCTGCAATAATGATGATTTTCTGATTTTTTTCTTTGATTCTAAGATGCATCCAAACCTGACTGTGCCTGAACACATGAGAAAGCACCAAGGGAAAAAAGCACATGGCACTTTTTCTTACTTTAAGTTAAAGGAAACAGCCAATTTAAGGACCATTTTTCAGCCCTACATCAAAACAAGCTCATGTAGGCTTAATGTGAGTTTTATATTGGTCATAGATATTACCATAAAATAAAGAGGGTTTTCTCCTTTGGTTTACAGTTAGGATGCACACACAGTATTTCACAAATAATCTCAGCCTGAACCCTACCTCTTTTTAAGAGAATGTGACCTGGTAAAACTGTGAGCCTCATTAACAGCAAATCTCAATACAATGCCCAAAGTAATAATGCCTTCTAAACCAGAACATTACAAAAGGGTTTATTGAGAAACCTGTGACTTGGTTCATTGTCCTGGGCTTTGCTGTTACCAGCTGCAGAGGGACATCTGTGAGACATTGGTGTGAGGTTGAAATGCTTTGTAAAATTAATGTCAATTTTTGCAAATTTAGATATTGGGTCATTTATGTACATCATTTTTATATATATTTTTAAATTGCATAGGAGTTGAATGAAATGAAAAGTTTTGATGGTTTGTTCTTGTTCTTCTCTTTAAGCTGGGCTGCCACAGAAACAGCTGCTCCCAGCACGTGGAAACCAAGATCCAAGAGGCCAGGGAGGGCTGCTTGGCTGAGGGTGACAGGAACAGGTATGATTCTAGCTAAGGAGTGCTGCACTTGGGGAGCATTGACTGAATTACACTTTACTGCAGAATTAAATGAACTGAAGTACTGTGAGTGTTACTCCAGGCAGAGCTGGCTGGCACTTCTGGAAGCTGGGGGAAGACCTTGTGGGTATACTCTCAGCTTTGCTCAACAGAAGTTTTTTGCTGTTGTTTTCCAAAGGTTCTCTTGCCCCCCAATGGTCAAAGTACAGTTTACAGGATTCTTTCAAAGCTTGAAAGTGTAGAAGATAAAGAATTAGCGACATGAGCAGTCGGCTCCTGATCTTCTAAAATAGTGGATCAAGTTTAGCCCTTCAGAACCTCAGCGCCGCACTCCGTGGCTCTACACCTTGCTCTGCCTGAAAGCAGTGATTTTCTCTCTGTAATCCAAACTGATCACTTTTAAGATTGCTGATGAAATAATTGCAGCTAAATAAAACATATATCTATCCAGACAGTCCCACATGCCAAGTTATACAGATAATGTTTTTTAAAAAATCACATTTAGCCTAATTTTCAGTTGGTTGTGAATGGGAGCCACCGAGGTAGTGCTGCTCAGCGGAGCCTGTTTTCAGAAAGGGTTTTCTCAGTCTCTGGGCTGAGGGATTAAAACTTGCTCTATGCAGTACTGTCCAAAGTATTAAATAACAGTCTTTGAAGAGTTCTGCTTCTGTTCCTGTGTGTGGTATCAAATTTGCAAGCAGCGAGTGGAAGAGCAGCTTGTGCCGCTGCATCCCGGCTTTTCCTGGCATGGGCAGCACTTGTACCTCCAGTAATCTTTGCTTTTGGAGAGCGTTTGCCGCAGGGGTGCTCTTGTTGGTTGCAGGTCCCTCCCCGCCGGGGAAGTCACCGATGGACTGTGGACACTCGCGTGAGAGAGGCGAGGAGACCTCCGGTCCGGGCGCAGAGCCCGATTCCCTGCTGCCTTCTGGTTCCGGCAGCAGCTCCTGCCCCCCGCCAGGAGCCGGGCGGCAGGCCGGGGCCTCTCCGGGCAGACCGGCTGCGGCTAACGCCGCCCGGGAGCGCAGCCGAGTTCAGACCCTGCGCCATGCCTTCCTTGAGCTGCAGAAGACCCTGCCTTCTGTGCCGCCCGACACCAAGCTCTCCAAGCTGGACGTGCTCCTCCTGGCCACTACCTACATCGCACACCTCACCCGCAGCCTTCAGGATGAGGAAGAGCCACCGGGAGAGGGCTTGGGTGCCCTCCGAGGCGATGGATACCTCCACCCTGTCAAGGTAGGAGAGCTGAGGATCAGCTGCTATCTCCTCTCAGTGGAGAAGCAGAGTGGTCTTAGACGAGACTAAAATTTCAATTTATATTTACCTTGCTAATAATAAAGACAGATTGAGATAGTTGGGCTTGTTCATGCTGGGGAAGAATCTAGGCAGACCTTACAGCTACCTTCCTACAGCTAATAGTGCCTATAATAAAGCTGGAGAGGGAGCCTTTTAGAAGGGCATGTGGAGATAGGACAAGGGGAATGGTTTTAAGCTGTCAAAGGGTAGATTTGGATTAGTGATTAGGAAGCAATTCTTCCTTGTGAGGGTGGTGAGGAACTGGTACAGCGTGCCTTGAGAAGCTGTGGCTGCCCCATCCTGGCAGTGTTCAAGGCCAGGTTGGATGGGGGCTTGGAGCAACCTGGTCTAGTGGAAGGTGTCCCTGCCCATGGCAGGGGGGCTGGAACTGGATGAGCTTTAAGTTCCCTTCCAACCCAAACCATTTTATGATTCTGTCCTATGAGTATGTGAGAAGACTGCCGAGACTAACCATTGTCTAGGTGCTTGGGGCCTGTTGGAAATGTCCAGGAGCTGTCCCCCTCCAGCTTCAGGGACGTTGCACAAAAATACCAAATATGATGCAGTTCCAGACCTAGTGGGGCTCAGTCCCTTTGGAAGTAAGAACCGGCACATCCTCGGTCCCTATATGGTAACCTCGTTGGTCCCCCACCAAACCCATTGGAGCCCAATGGAGGGGATGTGTCTGGCTGTGATGCACAGTCCTGTGACAGCAGCCTCGGGGCTGGACTCACTTTGGCTCTCTCACCAGGCAGCCACGGCATGGAGGGTGGTATTAATCACTGGCCACATTAATCTCTTCTGTGCAAGTGCTTTCCTGATGCATTCATTTCATGTGGTTAGTGTAGCTCTTCCCTTCATCCAAAAAAATAACATCAGAGCAATGTGGAGGGGGCAAGAACAGGGAACTGCTCCTGGGGAGGGCCTGTGCCTGGAAACAGTGTTCACATGCACCGCTCACTGACTGATGAGATGCAAATACCACAGGGTGTTTTCTTTGGCTCTGGTCTCAGGGAGCAAGTTAAGAGCACTGGGGTGGGTTTTTTGTTTGTTTTAAACAGTATGATGAATTCAGAATGAGTTAATTAAGATTAATCTGTGAAGTAATCTTTAACTCCTATGAAGTGACTAACGTAATTCAGAGTTTCTTGTTCATGGCATTGGTCACTGTAAAAAGTGCAACACAAATCTATGCTGCCGGGGCCAGATGATTGATCAGCAGCTCCTCCAGAAAGCAAAACCTGTACAGCAATTGGAAGATGGCTCTAATTTCAGAAGCAAAAATAGTGTGGTGTATTTTAAAGTAAGTTTGAAGCAGCTTCTGTTAGTCCCTTGGTCAGAGTGAAAGGACACAGGTTCTTAGCAGTTGTTTTTACCAGCTGCCAACTATTACTTGCAGAAAACCACTTGTAAGTAGTTATCACAGCAGTTAAACAATCCAGATGCACATTTCCCAGGCTGCTGGCATACAGCAGTACTGGATTCATTTAAGCAACTATTTTATTTTTTAATCTTGCCGATGTGCAATTTACCTGCATTTAGTCTTGAAATCCTATCAGTGTAACTGAGCTTTTGGCCTAATTTGTTTTAGCTGGCACTAAAACCAGTGTCACAAACAAATCATGTTATGTGCTTCAGAAAGAAAACCCCAGTGCAGGATATGAGAGAACCAGGACAATGAGGACTTTAACATTTGTGTATCAAGCACAGTAAATACAAACACTGAGGAAAGTATCCAAGTACAATTGTGTGTGACTGAACAAAAGATACAGTTAATGGCTTTAAACTCTGATAATCCCCCTGGTGACAAATTCATGACATCACACTTGAGATTTGAATACTGAAAGAGGCTGTATGAGCTTTCCAAGTGAGAAAATGCTGCTGCTTCCTGTCTATAAACAGGAAAGCTGAGATTCAGCTGCAGTATTAGGCCTCTCTAGTTTTTAGAGCAATCTTTTCTTTTGTTTTAGCCCAGGAAAGGTGCCAGCCTACTCCCCAGTGTGTTCAAAGTAAATTGCATTCTTTTGGAACAGAAGCATTTTCCTGTTCCTGACAATTGGCAGCTGATAAGTAAAATCAGAGACCTATTTGTCAGGTATTTTTGCATCCAATATGTATGACAAGTTGTCTTTCAAACATCTACCTCTCTGATAATGAACTTGCATCATCAAAGTGGAGCTGAACACTTCCTCCTTAGAGATGGGTGTCTGCAGTAAGGAATTTCCTTAGGTACAGAAACCTGAGCTGCAAGTATTTAACACAATTGTAACTGATGACTCCAACAATCACTGAACAGAAAGATGGGATGTCTCAGTGTTCATTGCCGGAGCTGACAAAGAGATGTCAGTGCTGCAGCAATTAGGTTAAATTCCCTTTAACAGACAGTTTTTGCAGCCCCTGTATCGTAGGGCTGCCAGCATGGAAAGTACATGCTGATTCCGAGAAAACTCCAGGAACAAACTTGCCAATGAAGTTTTAAGTTGACAAGTAGGTATTCTTTATTGCTGCACCAGGAGACACGGGGGATAGCTCCTCCTGACCTGTGTCCCCATAGCGTTAAGCAAGCTGTACTTACATAGCCGCTGGGCATACATATTCATGAGGCTACCTATGGATTACATCATTCCCAGAAAGTTCCCTGTGTGCATACAAAAATGTGGTGGTGGTCTCTGAGGGTCATTTACTTCTTCCAACAGTCTTCATCTCTTCTGGCAGCCTACGTAGCATGCCCAGTAGACGCTTATACCAGCTTAATTGGTTAGTTTACAACATAGACATAACAATCATCCTGTCCTTCTACTTATCAGTTTAACTGCAGTCCATCCTGGACCCCTGCCATTCCAGATACTCCTTATCCTTATGTCCTGTTCTTCTAGCCCATTTTTCTTACACTCGTTTTGTACTAAGGTCCGAAAGGCCTAAAACTACAATGGTTTATTTTATACAAGAATTTTCAGTATGTTTTCTAGTTGTACTCTTTCTGTGAATCATGTACCTCAGTAGTTTTCCATTGCTACTGTTACAAAGCCATCAAACTTAACATTACTTAAAACTGATTCTAAAGGTTTATATATTTCATTTTGTGATTTATGTGCCCCCTTTGTCTCAGTGCACAGGGTTGCAGTCTCTGTAGGTGTTGGTGTATCCGTGTAGTACCTCTGGCACCATAAAAAGGAGTGCTTTGCTTTGTTTGACCTATGGTGCATTGATTATACATGTGGCGGTAGGAGGACTGATCAGCAGGGCCCACTCCTGCCTGCAGGGTCATGGGGGGGTTGGGAGCAGAGCCTTGTGGTTAAATATCAGACAACAAAAACCCAGGCTGGTTCCTTTTCCTTTACCCAGCTTCTAACAACATCTTCCAAGAAATGACAAAATGGGAACTTCCAGGTGATAGCAAATTTTCTATTTCCTCACTCTGTGACCCATCAACACAGCTTTGCAGAGAGTGGCATTCAGAGTGCAAAGATCCCAGGTATGTCTCTCCTCTCTTGCAGAAGTGGCCGATGCGTTCAAGGTTATACATTGGAGCCACAGGGCAGTTTCTGACTCACTCAGCACAAGGAGATGGTGCAAACCAAGGAGAAACATCAACAGCTTCACAAATCTAACCTCCCTTCTGGCTTTTGAAAATAATTATTTATTACACCTTATATATTTAAGTTAAAAATAGTATCTATAGACAAGCTGCAATTCCTGAAATACTGTTTCTAGAGGAGGAATTGATTCTTAAATGTAATTAATACCTCATTAAGTTAATGTGACGTGTGGTTGGTTCTATCACTGAGGGCATTGCTGGGGTCTGAACAGAGTAGTATTAGGGAAGGTGACTGCAGCCTGCACCAGCAGAAGTGGCTGCTGGTAGAGTGGGACACTGCACCTCCTCTTGGACAAGTGGTGGAGGGGTGTGCTGCAGAGAAGGGAGGAAAAGGCAGGGTGCAGTACTGGCTGAGAGCAGAGCACTGCGGGCTCAGGTGGAAAGCAAAGGGCAAGACTCAAAATAGGAATCAGAATCCTGTCTGCACTTTCTTCACTGCATAAAGCCAGTGCTGGAAATCCCACGGACCATGGCTGTCAGGCAAGGGCTTCATCCTTTGGGGAATCTTAAATGTCCAGAGCTATTCCCGCAAGGGTGGGTCCATGTTCACCTCCAGTAAAAATGCGCTGAGGACTGTCCTGCAGCACCATGTCCAACAGCCATGAGCTGCTCTACACATCAAGTATCGCTTGTGTCAATCCATATGATTGTGGTGCATGTTTAAAATGTGTTTAGGTGTTTTCCCGTGCACAATCACTTATCTGCTCAAGACACTAAGGAGTATTTCTCTAGTCTTTTAGTGGGCTCATGCATTGAAGCCAATGAACTTCATGTTGCAGCCTGAGGAGGTTTGTTTGCAGCACATTTTTCACTTCGGTATCACCTGTATTTAGGCAGAAAAAGTTGAAACTAAATGCATAAGTGCTATCTGATGTGTCTGCTCTGTAAAACACGGTACTACTTGTTATTGCGGAGGTAAACCTTTTATTAAACATTACTCAGTGAACAACATGTACTTACTGAGTTGCAAAAACTGTGCCTGTTTTTCATTGTACAGGACTGCTAGTTTCTAATAGTAATATCCTGTATTTAGAGTAACTTCTTTCAGAAGACTTCATGGTTTAAGTTCTAAAATTACATTTAAGAAAAAGCAAAATGAAAGTACTTGGAAGAACAACCTTCATCTATACTACATACATGTAATCTATTGCTCTCGATCTTGAGTCAAACCTGTGATGTCTTTCAGAGGCGCTGAGCCGAGTGCTCAGGTTCACATAACCCCAAGGCTCTGGTAAAAAGAGGGAATCATTAGAAAGGGCTGGACAAACCATCTAGGATGGCAGTATGGAGAAAGTGTGAGCTGCCACCACCCCTGGAGCACACTGAGCTTTTAGTAAGATTATTCTTTCTGAGCTTTTAGTAAGATTATTCTTTTAAATAGTAAATGTACTTTAAATATCTGAAATACACTGACTATATATTTTAGGCATCTACTTTGTATTTCCAACTGTAAGTGGTTTATTAAGATGTGATGGTTACACAGCCAGGGCACCACTCAACACACGAGCTACTCCGTTTTGTGAAAAAATACATACAAAAGAGTAGTTTTGCCTACAGAAATATCTACTCACGGATAAGAGCCTGACTTCTTAAAGCACTTGTGCTTTCCATATTACTAAAAAGTGGGTTAACACAATCTCTTATCATGGGGATGGTTATTTGTGTGGGGAGTTCTTAATGAGGCAATGTGAAGGAGTTATAGAGGTGATGATAAGTGAAGTAAGAAGAGAGTGACAGAGCAGTGAGGCTTCCCAGGAGGATTCAGCTGTACAAGATGAGGGTGAGACAGATCACGCTTCAGACAAATGTCAAGTAGTGACACAGAGGATTCAGACTGGTTTTGTGTGTAACTGGGATCTGAATAGGTGGCATCGGGGGGAAAAGGGCAAGTGAAATCTCAGCCAGAAGTCAGCATCAAACCTTGAGGGGCTGCTGTGGAGCAGCAGTGTGATAGTAAAAACAGACCATGTGTGAACCAAGCACACAGAACAGCGTGAGGAAAACACAAACTGTGGTGGTGGCCTGCATCACCTGTGTGCTCTCACCTAGCGCAGAGGTGCTGGTTACTCCATAGCCTCTTAAATGATACACCTGGAAGGGACAGAGTTCCAGAAAGGAGTTAAAAAAAAATGTGATAAAAATGACAGCTCCTCTGCTGGTTTTAAAAGCCTTTTTCCTCTGAATGTAAACAAACGACTCGGAGTACTTATCCATGAAGTAAGCATGAAAAATGGATAGGGATAAGGGTTAAAATCATAGGAAGTTATGCATGGATGGTATGGAGAAGACATGTCTGCTCAAACTTTGACTACAGTAAACGTTTGGTATTCACAGTGCTTGGAAGCCGAGCACCAAATGCCGTGTCTGCTGCTCACCCCCGTCTGCAGAAGTTGTGGCTGCAGAGGTGACAGCACAAACACCTCAGCAGCGCTCTACAGATGCGTTAAAGGCCAATGAGAATGTGCAGTTACAATAGAACTCAGTAGTTACCTGATAAGAACTCCCCATCACTATGAGCTGGGATTTTTTTATTCCAAGGCATTACTCAGCATCAACTGCAAATTTGTGTGCCTTTCACCCCAGCACCAAGACACCAGGTTGGCAAATCCACGTCCTTCCACCAGTACAAGAGCTCATTTCCAGGAATCTACATCAGGATCAAAACAGATCCTCTGAACTCGTTTGTTTCAAACCTGATGCCTGGATCCACTGCCAGGTTTCTTAGGAACAGTTCACACCCCTGTATACTGAAACATAACAGTTTGGCACTGGTACTGAAAATAGGTGCTTAGGAATAAAACTGTGATATTCACACACTGCTATCAGCAGTAACATAAAGGTCTTAGCAAGCCTCAGCTACTGAAATCCCAGCTTTTCCTTCAGAGGGACGGGACTGGCAACCCTTAATGGCCATACCCAAATAACCTGCCTAAGCAAAGCTGCTGCACACCGATCTTTTCCTCACACGCCCTGTTGCGGCTGTAACGGCAGTACCGCGCCCTCCAGCCACACACCACCTGCCCTTGAACACTCCCGCCGATCCCTCCTCTCTCCCTGAGAGCCCCTTAGGACAAAGCATTCATTGTGCTTGTGTAAGCTAAGGAATGACCACACCGGAAAGACGACGTTTCCGTGGCCGCGACTTCTCGAGGGCTGACTGTTCAGGGGGGACGGGAGCGTTCCAAAGGCCGGGCTGTAGCGGAGACACCACGAAGCGGGCGCAGGCGCTCCCGCCGCCGGCAGTCCTGCCTGCAGCCCCCCGGCACAGCCCACCTCGGCTCTCTCAGCGAGACCGCCACCCCAGGGGCCTGCGGGGCGCACACGGAGCTCCTCCACACCGGGCCCGGCGCGG
>JANRGW010042870.1:11245-28501 GCA_024733675.1 Psilopsiagon aymara | reverse complement strand
CCTGTAACCTTCCATTCCAACACACCAGTCATAGGAGCCATCCCACCATGGTTCTGTGATGCCTATGATATCATACCCCCATAGATGTGCACACATCTCTTAATTCCTCTTGTTTGTTCCCCATGTTACGGGTGTTTGTATAGAGGCATCTGAGCCAAGCTCCAATTGAAGCTGGCTCATTGGCTGGAGCAGCTGAAATATCTCTACATTGCTCCAAGCATTTATTATAGGTGCTGGCAATTGACTGGGTGTCTTGGGATGGAATGATGCCCCCCTCCCCTAACACACCTAGTTTAAAGCATCCTTGACCAGCCTGGCAAGCCTCCTACCAAATCCACTCTTCGTGATTGAGAATGGTGCAGGGTTAGCTGATTCTGGGTGTTCTTCTCTACTAGTCTAGAACATTGGAAAATAAGAATCTGTCCCTTATTCCTCCAAGGGTTGGAAAGAACAGCTTTATTGCCTGTGTCCTTAACAAAGCAAGGTCATGCTCAAAGGACGAGAAGGAAGACAGTGGTGAGAATTATGAGCTACCTGAAGATGTGTGACTTGAATTGAGCACTTTCTGTACTGATCCCAGAGCAGGGCACTTCCCGTAGCATACCTCTGTGGCTCTGGTAGTTGATGACCTGACTTTATGTCTGTGCTTTCTGACTCTTTCTTTACTCATGCCGTCTTTGGCACACACCTCAGACTGAGTTTAGTCCAGAATTTTAGTCCTGCAAAATGTCTACCACCACGCCTACTTTTAAAAAAGGATGCAGGATCCACTTAGCTAATTTGTTTCTTGGTGATTAAAATACTTGACACGAGCTCCAGACCATGGAGTAGATTTAACATCACTATTTTACAACTATGTGATCAGTTTTGTGTAGTGGGACTTACCTATCTTAGAGTAACAATGTAGTTGTAGGTTGTCCTTTGTGTAACCCTGTTAACATTTTAGGTTATTCTGGGAAACCCCATGGCCCAAGTACTATAAAATGTAGTTAGGAAAAACAGTGTTTTCTCAGATATTTCAGATGTGGAATATTTATTTTGTAGCCAAAGAAACTTGTTGCCAAGCAACTGACCATCAGTAGGATCCACTGCCAGCTGTACTTGGAAAAAAAGGGAAGAAACCTACTTACCTCTCCTCAGGCTGCATGGGAGTGTTTGCAATTCAGTGAAGAAGAATGTTTAGAGTAAAATCTGTGTGACAAATTTATTGTATCATTGTATTGTATTTATTGTACCCTTCTATCATTGTTAGTAGACTTTGGTCAGTTAGGCCTTTGAGTCATATATGATGAACAGAAGAACTAGTGAAGACATTGGTGCAGGAAATCCAGTCATTTTCAAAAGCCTTCCAGTTTGAAGTCTGCTTCATCTGAGCCCTAGGTGATGGAGTTTGTTCACTTGCTCTTCACTAGGCTTCTGGTCCAAAACCAAGCGAGGACCTTAGATGCAATTCTGCTCAAATTCTTTTATTGATTTGGTACTTTTGCTTGATCCAGGTGTTCAAATCCTGTTTGTTTCACAATTCAGGTACCCAAACTCCTCTGGTTTTCAGAGGAACTGAAGATGCTCAGCTTGCAGTCAATGGATGGTGGTTAAAATAAGACATAAATTGCTTTGAAGGAAGCTTATAGCGGTGTGGTTGTAACTGTTTCAGCACAAGCAAAGCAATCCCTACTGCATATATCTGTTGAATGAAAAATATCTAGTTTGGGAGTTGTGTGTTGGTGAACAAATGGGCTCACTTCAGTGGATGTGCCTTGAGGAGAGTAAACATTCACTCTGGCTTAACCTTGATTTTGTTAAGATTCAGTGGGTATGCCTGTAATGAATGTTTCCACCTCTTCTTCTGGACTGCGGCATTTATCAGCCATACTAATGGGGAAGAGTGTTCATTAACTGCTCTCTTAAAATATAAATGGCCTGTTTGGCCCTAGGTGGACTCAAAGAAATGCTACCTGCCTGGATAAATGGGAGGTGCTTATAGATACATCTTATGTAGCTAAGTCTTATGGAGAAGTGTGTCAAGAAACTATAGGAAGACACAAGAAAGAGCTGTGAAATTGAAGGGTGAAAGAGCTGTCTCAGTGATATTTCAGAACTTTCATGAGAGAAAGAAGGATTATTTCTCATAGTATGAATCTTCTGGGGTTTCTCAGACATGTTCAGGAAGCATCTGTTTATCTGTGTTTCCAGAGTGAATCTGTTCTTTGTTGTCTGTTTAGCGCAGTTCCATGCTTCACAGTCTACTTTGGAGATGTTGCTTGGGTTTCTCCTAGGAGAGGTCAAGATGTCAAATTCTTCATGTTTTCAAGCACAAAAAATGCTTGCCCATGATGCTGCTGTTCAGCTTCCTAAAGCTTCTTCTCCAGCCTTGACTCTTCTTTCCATTTTGTCCTTTTGCTTCAGAATAATGCCTTGTTTAGCAGTCAAAGCTCCACATGGTGGCATCACCTGTTCTGTCTCTTGATCTTCAACTGCTGGTGGAGTTTGTGTGCACCCGTTAGTTTGGTTCACTTCTGTTACCACAGATTATTTAAAAGTGTTAACTTTATGTGGGGCATCCTCACGGCTCTTACACATTAACTAGAAACCTCAAGTCATGGATTACTTCAAACAATGCTATTTCACATTTATTTTGGTAGTGCAAGAATGATTATTGTTCTTCAGTAAGAAGGAAAAAGATTTACTGAACATGAAGATAAAGATGCTTACCATGTTTTTGGTGTGTTTTGGGAATTAATCTCGAATTCTACTCATTATGTTTTTCTCTAACTGAGAGTATGTGTAACTTCTGTGCTGATGAGCTTGAGATTTTTATTAACATAGTTTCATTTGGTAAAAGTTTCGAGGTTTCAGGCTGGATTCCAAAAATGTAGTTATTCAAAGCTTAGTTCTCTACTATGAAAGCAGCTAAATTTACTTTTGGTGCACAATAGTGTGTGAGTATCATTGATGAATTCAGTTTCTGTCATGTAAGTGTTACTGTAATATCAACCACAATAAAATAAATTCAGCAGTACATAGTGGCTCTAAAATGTAAGACCTTTTGCTCTAATTGTATGTACAAATACATATTTGCCATTTGTGGGCTGTGGCATGGTTTGGTCAGCCTGTGGTTATATTTCTTTCCATTACTTCAACACAGGAACCTCCTCTGATTAGTTTCCTTGCCTGCAGATTTCACTCTTGTAGTTTAAAGGAGAGCTGGAAATCCTTAGTTCTAATCAAGTAATAGCTCACTGCATTCCTCATGTGAGCAAAATCACTGACAAAGATATCTTCTGAGTTGTCAATTACTTCCCAATATTTGCTTTCATCATAATATACCACAGTATGTTAAACAGTTCATGAGTTAGATGAATAACCCCTCACAACAGTGTTGTGTTGATGATGGTAGTGGGATTATTTTTCATCCAGAACAGGAAGCATACCTAGGAGGGGTGAGAGATTCCTTCTTGTCATGAAAATTTTTGTAGTATATGGAATATTATTTCCCAGATGAAATCAGACGTTGGCATACCTACGGTTTGTACTAAATACCAGAATTCTGGGTTAGCCATTTAGCATCTTGACCTCACCAGCATGGGTATGTGAAAAATTGTACTTGGTATCTAATAATGAATGAACTTGTTTTCTCCATTTGCATAAATGTTGAAGTAAAGTGAATGCTCAAGAACAGAAATATCGTTTTTTAATGACACAGCATATTAATTTATATCCTGCAAACATTGTTTAACCACCAAAAAAAAAGCATAAATCTTAAAAATTCTCTGCAGACTGTGGCTTCCTAAAAATCCGGCCTGGAAATACTGTTTAGCCATCTTGAAACCTTTCCTGTTTGTGTCATGGGAGGGAATGGAGGAAATAGTATCTGATTCTGCTATCCACTCATGAACAAGAATAACAGCTGATAGAAGTCTGATCCAGTTCCATTGTCAGAAATATGTTTTTTTAACAGATAATTTTGAATAGCAGGTTTTGTAAGACGGGGAGCTGCGTACTCCCTCATTTGATGGCAACAGCTGTTGAAAACATTACCAGCTAAAGCTTGCTTTCCTAGCTCTAATATGGGCACAATGTAGTGGCTGTGCTATAGTATGTATTATTTTGTTTGTACTTTGTGCTCTTCATATGTGCAGTGGCTGCTTGGAAGGTCATTAATACTCATCCTGGCGCTGGTTCTTGGCTGTGCTGTAGTTAGTCTGAAATGGTCTGCTGGATCTATACCATGAAAGGCAGTCTATGAGCAAGGTAATCCTTTGTGGCCACTCTGTCGCCTAACAGCTCCTATGCTGCATAGGGTGCAAAGCTGTAAGCAAAGGGACTATGGTCAAAACATCTCAGCAATGCCTGAAACCTGCAGTAGCTCGAAGTCACTGACAGGTAAGGAAAAGCAGAACAGATCTGAAGACTCTCCACTTCACACTAGGATTTGACCTGGAGGGTAGCCAGCCTCATGCTCTTGGGAGCCCCCAATACTTGTGCTTGCCTTGGCTTCATTGGGTTCTTCTGTGCAGTTTGAATGCTGCTGAGAGCCTGGCTCAGTGAGGGAGTACTGGCTACGGCCAGGCTCTCCTTTTCTGAGCTTGGACATGTTGCATGCACACTGCTTGTGGCTGAGACTGCAGTGAATATGTGTATAACTTATAGCTGGCAAGCATACAGCTGGTAAATAGAAGGAATAGAAGACAACTGGGTAGTAGAAATGCGCTTTCACAGTCCTCATGGTTTGTAGGTATTATCACATTTGAAAATAACATTTTCCAGTGCACCTAATACAAAAGCAGTATTAAATCATGTATCTGCTGAAACACTGCTTCTGGCTGTTCCAGGATTGGAAGGTGCTGAAATATTTTTATTTTCCATAAAAGATAGTGTTCAAGGGCAGTGATAGTTCATTGCCAGACTTTTTTGTCTTCTTTTTTGTCTCATTTTCCCTTTTTCTGCCTGCCTTCTACTGAGCTGAAAAATCAGGGTATGCGGCCTTAACAGTCACCTGTAGAATAGTTAGAGCAAAGGGTAATATTCAGAGGCTCCACTTTCCCAAGGTTTCTTGAAGGAGTCTCTGTTTATCATTCAGCCTGCAGAGCCTGTATTGGGTTACACTAGGAATGTGGAAAGCTATATGGGAAAATCTGTCAGGCTGTGAAAAGATCTCAGGCTCTGAAATTTTATGGACCATGCTTGCTAATGCACATTCCATATTCCAGGGTGTCTGGCTACCCTTGCTTCTCCTAAGGATGTGGTGGACATTGTAGACTATATATACATTTTGTTACATTCTGAACTGATAAAATAGGGCACTGACCTAAGGAAGCCACAGGGAAGAAATCCTATTGGGGGATAAATTACAGTGACACCTACTAGTGTTGGTATAGTCCCCATTTAAAAGACATGATCTCTATAGTAAGGAGCACTGGTGAAACTCTTTTTCCGAAACAGCATTCCAGTAAAATCTCAGTTTACGAGTGGAGCCCATGTTTTTCTTACATAAAAATAATTGTGAGAGACTCATCTGCATGTTAGATCTTCAGCTGCTATAAACCAAGTTTATAAAAGAGGATTTGCTTTTAGATTTGCTTTTACAGCTATTTCAGCAGGACAAGATTTGCAAGTTGCTAAGTGCAGTTGGTAGGACTTGGTCAGATGTCTTGAGTTGTGCGTGTATTAACTACAGTATGTGTTACATGTGCTTTGTAAAATAAAACAAAAAAATCGGTTAGCTTTGGACTTGGTGATCTTAAAGGTCTTTTCCAACCTAGCTGATTCTATGATTCTATGAAATTGGCCTTTGTGCTGACAGGATACAGTGTAAACAGTTCCAAAGGTAAGAAACTGGGGGCTGTATTGAAATTTTTCTGTATTTTTAACTTTAATTTGTCTTGTAAGGTTACCTACTGCTCTGATAATATCATTAAAAAAAGGAAAGACAATAAAAACGTAAGAAATGGAAGGAGCTTCCCGATTTCGAAAGCTGCAGCAATATGTAATCATTGAAATGCTTTCCTCTTTTTTTTCCCATCTCTGTTGAATGTACTCACTAAGTTAGTCAGCTTTCCCAACTGAAAAGGTGGGATATTAGCAGCAAATCTGCTGACAAGGGGTTCACAGCTTGAGTTACCTATATGTGTGTGCTTGTAGAAAATAAGGAATTAATTACAAAGCTGCAGGAGTTTCTCTACATGATCACATCAAATAGTTTCTATAAAGCAAGACTTCAGGTTTATGAATGCAACAGAAAGTGTAAGTCAGAAAAAGCCATTTTAGGATTTTATGCATCTAAACAAAGATGGAAACTGCTCAGACAGCAGTAGACACCCACCTCAGATTTAAAAAATGTGGGTTAGGAAGAGACTAAGCAATTAAGTAAAGGCTCTGCTAATAAGGATTCTTCTGTATATGTTGCAAAAGAGCAGTTTGTTGGATGAAATTCTGTTACCTGATTTATACAAATCAGACCATATTCTTGTAATTTGACTGTAAAATGACTTGGTATATTTCTTGGGTAACTGTTGTCTTCGTTCGGCAGCTCCCTGTTTTAAGCAACAGGAGTTGTTTAGAAGTTACTAGGGATTTGCTCACCAGAGTACAGAAATGCTGGTCTCTGAAAGCCACTGCTCCCTTGGAGCAGACCAGAAGACGTGGTCTAGACTAAACTTCAGGCCATAATGAATTACCATGGATGAGGAACCATGGTTTTCACCTGTGATTCCTGTCTGTAGCACCTGGATAGGTGTTGGCCAGATTGAAACCCTAGCAACACATAAGCTTATGCTGGTTTAGAGGTTCATGGATGTATTGAAGGCGATGGATTATAGACACCTTTCCTTAATGTTTGTGTTGTTTTGTGGGGCTTATATCCAGATCTTAGTGTAATTCGAATGTCCTACTTTTTGTTTAAAATATGAAGCAAATGTATTGTGAAACTGATATATTTCCAAATGATTTTGTCATCAGGCAATTAAAATATCATGTGCTATAAACATCTCTAAGATGCAATGGATAGGAAGGTCACCAGTTTCCCAAGTCACATTGCTTTCAAAAATACAATGAACGTACAGTACTCTGAACAGTCTGGAAAGAAAAGTCATTTTCCAGCTCTTAAAAATCTTTTTTTAGCTTTTTGCAGTGTTCTGAAGTCAAATTGTGATGATTTTAAAGACGGAACCATTAATTGCCAATGAATTGTCAGTTCTGGCACACTTAAATTATGAAAAGCATGGTTTGGCGCATGCTTAATATCTTAATTGTGTGTATGAAATGCTTTGAAAGTAAAGCTAGCCAGAAAATCTGTGCTGCTTATATGAAAAAATAAATTAATTTGCTTTATCATGTTAGAAAAAAGATAAATAAATTACACCTAATTACTCCAGTGTCGATGTTTCTGGCTAAGAATAAGACTGTAGATGGGGAATTTAAGGCGGGGTCTGTTGGGTTTGACTCTTTTGATGTGGTTAGACCCCAGATTATTTGCCTTGACTTTGAAAATTGCATCTCTCATGGGGCTGATCATAGCATCATAGACAGGTTTGGGTTGGAAGGGACATTAAGACTCATCCAGTTCCAACTGCCTGCCATGGACAGGGACACCTTCCACTAGACCAGGTTGCTCCAAGCCCCGTCCAACATGGCCTTGAACACTGCCAGGGATGGTGCAGCCACTATGTATATAAATCAATATGTACATATATAATACAAATCAACCTAGATGTTCTGCTTGGTTTTACCTAGCACTGCCCATTGCTTATCAAATTGATTTCCATTTCTAACAAGCTGAAAAGCAGTTCTTGAAGCAATTTGTTAGCTTTAACAGAAAGTGTTGTGTACCTGATGCCTTAGAAATGTAGTTAGAAGTGTGAATGTAATGCGATTAACTTCTGGAGTACTGACTTATTGTTGATCTTTGTCTGTTGACTGAATTGCAGGTTGAAGATGGGAGTGTTGTGCCTGGTTGCGTCTCTTGTGAGCATTCAGAGAAGCAAAGTCTCCATGTGGGAGAGCCAGATCCTGTTCCCTGTGCTACCAGTGCCTTCTGGGGTGCTTTCAGAGGTATTACTCAGCAAAGTGCACTCAGGGAAAGATCCTAAGCTAATTAAAATGAATGTTGCATACTTCCTGGAAATTAATGTCATGTTGATCTTCAGTGTAATATAGTTATATAACATTTTAGAGCCTGTACTTGTTATCTAAAAATAAGAAAAGCCAATGTGACAACATTAATGAGCCCCAAAGTAATAAAAGTTCCTTTAGTCCATTGTTGCTCTTTAGGAACAAGAATTCTGATGAGGAAACCCCAGAGGACTGGGAACAATTGGAAAATTTTATGTAAACCATTAAGTTTAGCTGGAGTGATATAATTATTTAGGAAATAGTGGACCCTGTGTGCTGAGCTCTGATCTAAACACACACGTTGGATCATGTGCTCTTGTCCAGTTGACTGGAAGATGTCTGAGTGTAGAAAAGTTGTATTAACTAACCTCTTGTGTTATGCTCCTTCAGCAGTGGGAAAGAACCAGTATTGTGAGGAGGTATTCAACACTGGTGCCACATTGCACATCAGGAATGGTGTTGGGAGAAGCAAGCAATTACGGGTGTATGCTGAAGGTGTTACTGCCTTCTGACCTACAATACTTTGGAAACTTCGTACTTAATTTTGGTTTTGGAAATTTTATCTGGAAAAAGAAGGCAATTAGTTCTTTTCTGATGCTTGGTAATGTGGTGCATAAATATGACTGAAGGAATGACATGAGATTTCACTGCAAGTGCTGAGGAGTCATAGATGGATATTAGTAAAAGAATAAGAGGAATGAATGGGGATATGGACTGAGTGTTTATTCTCTTTGAAAGATGATCTCTCTGCCTGGAGTCTTAGAGTTACTAAATAGCTAATGGTTGCAGATAGGATAGAGGGCCTCAAAATTGATGGCTGACTAATGCTGGTTCTAGGTTTTTAATCCAGGCTTCTGCTGGGATGTAAAATTCTTAGCTTGACATCAATTATACAAAGGCAGCAAGAGGAAAGAGGCAGTAGCAGTATTTGTCTGCTTCTCAATCTACCCAAGATGTGAAACTGTTTTTGCTTGCAGTGACATGCCTGTTGATGCCAGGCCATGTAACACTTTCTTATTACAACCCTTTGCTTGCAGTTAAAAGTAAAAATCTTCCTTGATACACTGCTCATTTCTTGCACTGAATTATGGTTGTGTTGTCTCCACAGATAACTCCTGGGGACTTGGAAGGTCACTGTGACAAAGCAGAAGGTGCCTGAGTCACTTGGGGTGGGCAGCATGCCAGTATCTGTGCTCTTAATCTAATTTCATTTCATCCCTCCGCAGAAATACCAGAATACACCCAGCATACAGCCGGGGACAAAAGAATTATACAACAGAGATGGGCCTGAATCAATCTGAACTAGGAGGTGCTTTCCTGTGAGTGCATGCCTGAAACATCCAGTTTGTCTTCACTGGTGTTAATAGAACAGAGGCTGGTACAGGGAGTGGAGCACGGGGTCAGGTAAGGAATCTAAACTTTCAAGTGTGGCTTCAGACTGCAAGACATACATAGATAATGACTAGAAGCAGTTGTCTTAAGTGTAAAGATTTCTTTACAATAACACCTGCTAAACTTCCTTTGATTTTCCATTAATGGAATAACAGCAAAGAGACATACGAGTATGGAAGGCTGAGAAAAAGAGAGCTCTGTAACATTTTAAGGGTAGTTTTTAAAAATGGCAACTCCAGAAGAATGCGTGCTATTGTTTTGATTTGTTTTTAGCTTCTGATCATTCCTCTAATACACAGCGCATGGAAATGGGTAAATATTCTGTGCCCAACTGCATACATTATACTTTGAAAGCGTGGCTTAAAGTGTTCCTTTGCTCACTGGATGTCATTCTGTGGAGGAAAAGCAAGAACTTCTGCTCAGGTCAAGGGTGACACAGCAGACTACAGACATTTGATGCTGATGACTTTAAGATGATCTGATTGGCAATAGGTAAAAGTAAGATTGAGTTTCCATATGCGAAGTAAACATGAATGAATGGCTTCCTGCCAATGCTAGAAGATAATCAATAATTGAATTAGAAATGGGAACTAGATTAGCTGTTTACTAGATTAGCTAAAAATTCTTAAATAATGGGTCAATTTTGGTTAAAATGCATGGGAATGCTGGATATAGAATCATAGAATGCTTTGGGTTAGAAGGGACCCCACAGATCATCCAGCCTCAATTTTAAATCAAAGTTTCCATCCAAATACCATGTCCTGTGACTTCCTACACACACTTCTGTAGTGAACCAGCTATGGTGAAAATTCTGTGCATGTAGAGAACTGAACTTTTAAAGGTGAAAATTGAAGAAATATTTAAATCTTTGTTTCTTATTTCTGGTTCCTGAAGAATTCTCTAATACACCAGATAGTCTTCATACTTTGTGCCCCACCCCCAATTATGCCTCTATAAATCACCAGAATATGTGCTGTGGAGCATGTAGCAATTGTGCCTGTGATGTGCGCAGCTTTGGGAGCTATCCCTTCCTCCTCTTGGAAATAAATACCACAGCCTGCTTTCCCTGCCATCTCTGCACCACAGAGGTTCCTTAACTCCTGTATTTTAGCAATAAGATAGGACATCCTGTGTCATTTCACTAAGTCCATATGGTTCTTGAGTGCTTTTCCCAAGGTGAGGATTAGAGAACATCAAATGCTGCTTGATGGAGAGAAGAAATCTTGTGTAATGCTTTTGTTCTGCTAACATCAATGTAAAGAGCTGCCTGGGAGTTTTGGAATGTAATCTGTCATCGTTGTAATATTGCTCTGGAAAGTCGTGATGGAGGTAGCACAGGGAGTGATGTCAGTGGCTGTCTGACACAGTCATTGCCCACAGCAGACTCATCTCCATACCAAACTTCCCTTTGTCTCTGACATTTAAATGCCCAATTGGCAAGTTTATTGGTGGTGTTTTTTGTGTGTTTGTTTCTTTTTGCCTTTCCTAGCTGTGTTAAAATTCAAAACACAGATATGTGAGAGAGGCTCACACAGAGGAAGGTCTATTCAATGGTCTCTGCAGACTTCAGAGGAATTTGTGTACTCTGCCTTCAGCTTCATATGCAGGAAATTTTTGTTTATGTCCATACAATGCAATAAACAAGCCTTCTGTGTATTAGCTTTAGATCTTAGCACTTCTGTCACAGTCTATGGCGAGTGGTAAAACTGTAAGAAAGATGTGAGAAGGAAGCCTTGGATTGTAATCCTCTGTTAATAGGTAGATTGCCTTTTATCCTGTGTAAGTCATCTCCTGTGTAGTGGGCACCCTTGTTGCAGGTAAATCATGTCTGTATTTAGATGCCCTTAGACAAATTCTTCCCTGTGAGGGTGCTGAGGCCCTGGCACAGGCTGCCCAGAGAAGCTGTGTCTGCCCCATCCCTGTCAGTGTTCAAGGCCAGGTTGGACGGGGCTTGGAGCAACCTGGTCTGGTGGAAGGTGTCCCTGCCCATGGCAGGGGGTTGGAACTGGAGCAGCTTTAAGGTCCCTTCCAACCCTAAACCATTCTGTGATTCAATGGTGACTGGAAAGTCAGCTCAGCTTTAAATGGTGGTAAGTGCAGGAAACTTTTGAGACTTGTAGGTGAAAAATGCTACATCATTGTTCCCTGTGAGACCAACCTAGGTTATCTACTGAGATCAGAAACAGCCCATCGCATGCTGACACTCTGTAAGTGCTGGAGCTTTTCATGTGCACAGTGTTTCTGTTTGCTGCAAGCTGGAAGGAGGTTCTACTGAAACAGCTTATGGCTGAAAACTCAAGTGAATCTCATAGCAAGGATCTGTCAAAAGCAAGACTGTTTTTAGATGCACCAGGCAGAGAACAACAGAAAGCCATGTAGCCTGTTGGAAATGCCATACTAGATTTTCAGTCTAACTTGATAACCCTTGCATAATTCCTAAACTCTTTGATGGTATCACTAATTATTTGCTAAAAATGCCTGTCAGTAATAGGTAGTTTTCCTAAACAGTGTTAATTCTGCTTCCACATGGAGAACATCTTTTCCTGCTTTGGTTTTGATGCTCTTGGGTTATGCTTCATGGTGGGGTGAAGGCAAGCTGAGCTCCCAACTGGGAATCTTCAACACAAAAACTATTAAGTGATGATAAATCATTGGAGGCTCAGCATGTGATTAAAAGCTGTGGCCACCAGCAGTGACCCATGGGGATGGCGGTATCGGTGACAGAGCAGGGGGAGGTGTTTGGAGTTCCTGTTGGGAGTCCTAACCAGGACACCAGGGTTTGTTTATGTTTCTGTTCCAGTGACTCCTGTGAAATGCCCTCTGTCTGTACAGGGAACACACAGGGAGTTAGGGAAAGGATCTTTGGTATTTCTCAAAATGTCAAGGCAGAGTGGCTTGAAGGTAATGTGTGAGTAGAATTCTCTGGAATTGTGGAGTAAAACCCAAACAATTAGTTCAGGGCTCTGTGATTCAACAGTCAGCATCACATAGGTGATTTAGGTGAGCTTCACACAGATGCACAGAATGTTGTAAGTATGGCTCTTTTCCTTTCAGGTCCATCTAAAAAAAAAATCATTTTTATTGGACCAGGCATGGGGAACATTCAATCTCAAGTTCTACTTTGGTTTTGGCATAACAGAAATCTTGATTAGATGAGTCAAAAAAGAACCTGGAAAAAAGCATTATGATTTGGAATATTTTATTTTATATTTGGAGCAATGACAGTATGTTTTGTTGCTGTTCAGAGAAGGAGGAGACAAAATTTCTATGTGTTATTCTACATATCAGCTATTTGCCAGCAAATTATGCTGGCAAGATGAGGCAGCAATGAAGGAAAAGAAGGGTTTACTAGGCAGCAAGAAGCAGGATGGATGAGAGCTTGAAGCCCTTATGTAGTGGTAGTCTTAGAGTTATGATGGCAGAGAACTCTAAGGCCAGGAGGAGTGAAGCTTGGTTTGATTAGTGGAAAAGGTCACAGGAAAGGACTTGAACAAAGGAAAAGTCACAACAACTTAGCAAATGAAGTGCCTTTGATGAGCAAAGCAATTTACATTGGTAAAAGAGCTGAAGAAACCTTGATTTTTTTTGAGTGCCTCATTGTTTTGATAGACTCTGTAACTGTTTGGAGGCATCCTTTCTTTCCCCATGAATTTATTCTACCATGTGTGAAAGATGGTCTTGTCATGCTTGAAAGTATCGTAGGGATTCCTTTAAGGACATGTTGTGTTATGTTTGACAGCAGCAACCCCAGAATGCTCCAGAGAAACACGGAAGAAACCTTATGTCAAGTGCATCTGAATATACTTGAGGGCATCTTCCTATCCTCTGCAGGCAGAGACTGGCTTAAGGCCTGAATCATAAGATTTTTATGTTCCTTTCTATGCTCTTTTTATCAGCTTGGACTGGATATTTTCAACAGCCATGTAATTCTGAAAAACTAAGAAGCTACTTACTGTAAACTTCTTGCCTTTTCACCAACACCAGGAATATCTTGCTGAGTTTCACTGTGGTATGAATAAACAGGTGATTACTACAGAATTTTTGCTCAGTGGGATAAATGTGACTGATCCAGGCACCCCTTGTAAAGAAAGAACATGAGATTGGTAATAATTTGGTGTAAAAAAGGCGGATAAGGGCTCTTAGCGATTTTGGAAACATTATGGTTGCCAGATGTGCTCTTTCAGATGTCAGAATTTCCTATTATATACTTCTTCTGGTCAGAAGAAGCAGTTCCTGTGATAATGTTTTAGAGCCCTTAAGACATGAGGGTTACTCAACCCTGAAGATGAATTTGGGGACTTTGTTGCAAATTATGCTTATTATTAAAGACTTCAATGCTTCACATGTGCATGAGGGGATAGCAAGATGCTGTAGTAGGTGAAAGATGGAAGAAGCTGTCTAAACGAAGTCTTTGTCATGACCTTGTAGGTTCTTCAGATTCTAGGCACAGATTTGCTTCCTAAACTTCAGTTTCTGTCCAAGTTACATTAACCCATGTGGTTTTGAAAATCACTGCTTCTCTCCATTGCTGCAAATACCACTATTGCTCTGCATTGCCCCATCTTGTTTGACATTGGTCTCCTCTGAATCCCTGGAGACATTTTTCTCTTGGGTATTCCCATCCATTCCTCTGTGCAGTCCTCAGGTCCACAAATCCTTTATGGCACAGAAGGTCTGACAGGCCTTTAAGATGAAGTCACCTACACCTGATAGACAGCCCTAACAAGCAAATTAAATGACTGTAGGAAGTCCTAGGCATAAGCAGGAACCACGTACAGATCCTCTGTGTCTCAGCTGAGTGTTTTAATCTGAATGACACATGAAATACTTGTTCGATATCTAATTTCCATCCATAATTGTAAATCATGTAATGGTTGGTATTGAATGCTTTACTTAGTAACTAATCCCTGTTCATTCATAGTTTATATTCCAGTACTCTGTCATTTTCTCCAGTTATTTCTTACTTAAAAAGATAAACAGGTTCGTAAAGGTGAACAGATAATCACATAAACAGCCCAGTACTTCCAGGAGCATCAGCCATACTGATCTGTTCCTAAAAGGTGCTTGTTCTCTGAAGAATCCTTGCTGGGCTAGAGAATCTTCCATGATTGTGTTGGGCTGGGTGCCCAGGAAAATGGCAAAGTATCTATGGGAATGTTCCAAATCCAGTTGCTCTCTATTCTGGCTCTCTATTCTGGCTAATGGCAAGATCAGTTTCAAAGGGCACCAGAACTGTGGAACACTTCTCTCTGGAGATGCCACTACCCAGGAAAAGCCCTGGTAGTATTTCTGTAGTTTTCCAGACAACCAGACTTCATTCAAACAGGCAAGTTTCCACTGCATTGTCAAAGGCAAGATGTTTTCAATGTGAATGGCACCGAAGTGTGGATGTCTGCCTGAGTCTGCAAAGAGTCTGAAATGGTAATTCTGAGCTGAAGACAAGTTAAATGGCAAAAGTTCATGGAAGGAGTTAAGAAAGGGAGAAGAAGGGATTTATACTTGCATTCAGAAAATGTGTGGTATGAACCATTAACCATGTAGGAAGCATGAAGGATCAGCAAATTA
The DNA here is from genome assembly GCA_024733675.1 of Psilopsiagon aymara. Lineage (NCBI taxonomy): Eukaryota > Metazoa > Chordata > Aves > Psittaciformes > Psittacidae > Psilopsiagon > Psilopsiagon aymara. The sequence goes on along the minus strand of JANRGW010042870.1, from coordinate 13,435 downwards.
GGAAAATACTGTTTTCCTGGACTTGTAGTCATGCTTGCAAAAGTTTGGGAAAATGGGTCAGTCAGTCTTTAGATTTCCCTACAGGTATGGGCTGTCCTAAAGCTGAACTTTCTGGGGCATATATTTCATATTATATTTTTGCTTCTCGACCTGATGGGCATAAGCCTCTAGTAAGTTAGTGCTCGTCTTAGCTTATAGTTGTGGGAAATGCTGTGATCTGTGTGTGTGTGGACCATGCCCCGTGGCAAAGCTTCATGTTGCTCTATGGAGCTATGTATAAGCAGAGGCTCACATTCAAGTGGTTAATAAGCCTTCCTGACAATTTGTGGCTGTTTTAGCATGGCTTGGGTGAAGTGGGGAAGTGATTATGGATTGAATATAATATTGTTAGAAAGATACTGCTAATATACTCTCAGCAGCAATCCAGTATTTCACATTTCAGCCCAGGCTACTGCTGGGAGCACACAGTGCTATCTCTGTTTAGATAGTTATCTATGGTCACTTAACATTTAGTGGGTTTGATTATTTATATATGGTCTTCTTAAAACTCATCTGTTTTAAGAGGCAGCCTGTGCTTATGGCAAAGGGTTCTCTGACTTTCCGTGCTCCCTCTAGCAAAACGACTCAGCCTGGTTATGGGTAAAAAGGCACCACTGCTGTGAAAACCAGCTTTTTGCAGACCCAGAGGGTCAAAGCAGTAGCCTGGAAATGCATTGGGGTCACCATGCAGGCAGGAGAGACTTTCAACAATTATGTTTAATTTGGCTTGCAATCTAACAGAAGTAGATGGCAAAGCAGGAAATGGTATCTTTAGGCATGACATGAAATAGTATTACTGTCAACTTGAATAAGAAAATCTGACCTTTTTAAGCAACTACATATTAAAATAGCCTGTAGGGTCAAACAGCCTTTCCTACAGCCCTTTGATAGCTGGCCTGATAACAGCATATCCACTATAAATATCCTAAATCAATAATGCTGTATCACTGCTGAAAGCAGGCATGTTCACGTATCACAGCAGATGGGAAGAAAGTAAATAATATTTGTCTTGCCTTTCAGATTGATTTCCTGGTTTTAGTAAGCCAGAGTGTGTCCATATGTTAATCAGATTGCGAAGGAAGATAGCTCAGGGCAGCAGACTTCTACTTGACCTGCTGGGATCAGGGGGGCAAGGAAAGGAGGAGGAAGTCCTCCCTGGCCCTCAAATATCTGTGGGAGAAGCAGTTTGTACAAATATTATGCAAATGCCTGTGCTTCCCTGACTTTCCCTGAGAAGTGCTGAGCGCTTGCCTTTCCTGCCTAGGCACACTTCTTCACAGTGCTCAGTAAGCTGCAGGATTGGACCTGTTCACTGGAGATTTATTAATCCACCTTTTCTTTCCTCTTGGATATTATTGCCATGAGGAAAATTTCAGTGTCCTGATTTCAGTACCCAAAGTCCTTGGAAAGTGCAAAGACTGCAGCCCTTCTCCTCTGCATTCCCTTGCCTTTTCAGAGTCATATTTTTCTGTTCTTCCATGCTTGCACCAACACATGGCAACTTTAGCTGCAGTGTGCCCTACACAGAGCACAAACACCATCCATAGTGGCTTCCAAATGCACTCCTGGGTCCTACAAGTTTTCTCTTCAGGCAGGAAATTTTAATTAACTTCCATGAAGAGTAATTCAAAGATCATTTGCCTGCACAGAAACTTAAACAATGTTTAGGGGGACTTTAGAGTTGCCTGTGAGGAAATGATGGTACACTTGATGTTCTGAGTGTATTTTCTATGAAAGACATTTATGTACATTCTCTAAGCTCTTTGGTTTTCTCCTATTTTAAAAATCACAGACTTATAAAATGTTTGTTATGTGTAGAAAAGTGAAGAAGGTGATTTCAGTGGACATTTTGTTCATACCCATGAACTGCTAGAAAGCTCACATGACAGCTGTAATTTCTGCAGAAGTTAATTGTGTTCATGCCATTGTGGCACACTTTGCATAAATATGAAAGTTAACCAAACATATGTAGCATATTTTACATTAAATAGACAGTAAATACCAAAAGTAATTGAGAATGTCCGAAATATATGTATGTACTTTTGGTGTTTTATGCTTGTCGGATATGATCAGTTAATCATAGAATCACAGAATAGTTAGGGTTGGAAAGGACCTTAAGATCATCCAGTTCCAACCCCCCTGCCATGGGCA
>JANRGW010042870.1:0-11145 GCA_024733675.1 Psilopsiagon aymara | reverse complement strand
CCGGCCTTGAACACCACCAGGGATGGAGCATTCACAACTTCCCTGGGCAACCCATTCCAGTGCCTCACTACCCTTACCTTAAAGAATTTCTTCCTCAGATCCAATCTAAACTTCCCCTGTTTAAGTTAATATAAGATAGATGATTCTGGCATCCACATCAAGTCCCAGTTACCTCCTGCAGCCTTTTGAGATGAAGGTGGATCCAACAGGCAAAGCACCAGCCTTGATTTAAGAAGCTGCTTTCAAAAGCCTACCTTCATGTCTGGTTTTTAGCAAGTTGCTAGTTTATGCCTTTGTTCCTCACCTCTTGAAGCAGAGCAGTACTTCCTGCCTTGTAGATTGAAAAAATATACTGAATTACTGAGATGCTGTCAGATTCCACGAAGGTACCTAAGAGAAAAGTGGGTGTGCCAGGGATTAGTTTGATTCGAATCCTAGTTTGTCACTTGCTGTTTGGGACCTTGAAGGGAAAGGAATGAGAATGACGCTGTTAACTTCTTTCTTGCATTCAGTGTGCCTTGGCTGTCTTCAGACAGCATCTAGGAAGTCCAAATGCAGGGAGAACCGGAGCTGAGCATTCTTTATATTTCTGAAGTTGAAAGACAAAACCAGAAGACCATCCCTTCCTGGAGTGTCCTTTATTATTAGAAAAGCAATTTTTTTTGCAGAGGAAGTATGGTTTTATGGAGCTGGAAGCCAGATGATCACCCTTCTAATCCTGGTGTTGACACAGTTTTTCCTGTGTGACCTCACAAGAATATCTTGCTGCATTCCAGTTTCCAATCAATAAAATACAGCATTCATTCTTCGTTATCTCTGAGGAGCACTCTGCAGTTAATAATGCGTGGTTGTTAGACACATTTTGATACACACATCAGTGCTTAAAGATCATGTTTTGATTTCCAGAGTTTTTTTGGCGGTGTTCTTTTAAAAGCATTTAAATGAGTTAGGTCTTCACTCCTATGGCAGTTCAGGAGCTCTGTTCCTGTCTCCATCAGTGTATGGAGCTTAATCCCTTTCAGAGTTTTGCCATGGACCAATGTGATGGCTTAATAGAAAAGCTCTAGGAAGAAACTGAGATCTTAAGTAGTATTTTAGTAACTTCATTAAGAGAAATAAGTAGATTCAATAATGTAAAACCTGTTAAAATTTTATAAGGTCACTTTTCTAAAAGATGTGATCAACTGAGCTTTTGGTGAAGAGACAAACTACGTTTCCAACCTTGTGCTGCCTATTTCCATGCTGCTGGTGCTGCTACTACTACTACTGAGGTAAGGGACAATTTTCTTTACCCATTACTTCTGCCATTATCCTTTTATATATGCCATCATGGCATCACACTACCATGTTTTGTAACACTTTCCCTCTGTTACCTGACATTTCCAGTTCAGTTGATCCGTGGTAACCTCTGGAAATCCTGCAAATCCTTTGGCTCACTGCTACTTTAGGTTGCCCATGGTGTTTTCTGGGGTACTGTTTTCCAAAAGATGAATCTGTACCTATTTCATACCTGCCACTTGCCTTTATCATGTAAGGGAGATGTTCCTAGTGGGACTGAAGACCGGTGAAAGTCTCAGCTCTCAGGCTTTCTTTTGGCATCTCTAGTGTTAAATTAATGAGTACAGCCTTGACAAAGATCGGAACATTCTGCAGCAGCCACTGCAGAAAGTGTAAGAGAGAAGCCACAGCCAAAGCGATGTGGCTGAGGTTATGGAGCACCTGAATTGAGAGCAAGTTACAGACCTCCTCACACTTAGTGCTTCAGCCACCAGTTCTTGTCAGCTGCCAGATATCCAAAGTCTCTATCCAGATCCTTGCTGTGTGTAAAGCTGGGGTGTAGGGTCATTTCCTCCTTCCTTTTTCAAGTAATCACCATTTAAAAAGCAGTGCCAGCATGTTTTTTATTCCTTTCATTTACTTGGAATCTTCTTTTCTGCCCATCTGATCCTTGGTGAGACAGGGACTGTAATTTGAATGCTGTTATCTGATCTGTTTTCATGTGTAGCTGGTTTTGAAAGTAATCCAGTTAGACTTTATTTCAATCCATTCAGAACAATTGTCTCAAATGCTTCAGCATTTGAGACATTCCTCAAGCTAGAAAACACAAAGATGTGTATAAAAATATGACCATTCACTTCAAGTGGTGCTGTGAGGACATAAGAATAGAATCATTCTGTTGCAATAAATAATATTATGTGTTTAGAATGTGACCAACAAGTCTTGATTATAGCCATTAATGTTTCTGTTTCATAAAGAGGGTCTAATAAAGGCACTCTAAAAAGGTTACCATATATTACAAAGAATTGCTTTGCTGTTTACATCAGCAGATATTTATGGTGGAGAGAGAAAATCATTAAGAGTTGGCTGTTAATCCCAGGAGAATGTAGCAGATTCAATTATATAATGTGACAATGAGTTCTGCTTTGCCTTGGATTAGAATTTAAGCTTTTCCTCTTCAGATTTATTCAGATTGTTAAGTGGCTGCTGAGAAGCTGGAACCTTGTCAAACAAACTTGGCTTTAAATTTTAAATTATTTTTAATCAATATGTGAAGAGGCCAAGCTCTGCCATATGTTCCTCACCATCCATTAGTTGGTAGCTGGTCATTAAACTCTCACTAAGGTTTCCTAACTGTGACCATTGTGATTTTTTTTTTTCCCCTCCCTCTCTGTAGAGTATGGGCAAAGGGGAGCATTCGTGGCAGATTGCCTTGAGGACAATAAAAACTCTCATGTAGTATGGTTGTTTGTTCAAACACAAACAATAGAGACATTTTGCTCTTACCATTTGCCAGCTATCAAGGGGTTTCAGGCCCCCTCCCCCTTGGTGCCTACAACTCAAAACAGATGCAAAATCTTTCTTTTCAGTCCCCTTGAAATGACCTGTGGTGGGGCAGTGTCATTTAGAGGAGAAATGATTGGAGTGAGAGTGGCTGGTAACAATAGGGGCCTTGTGCCAGGCACATGACGGAACAGTGAGGGGGCTGTTGGTGACTTTATTGGGGAGGAGGGCAGCGATCTGGCAGGTGCTGCCATTGTTCAAGGTCTCTGCTCCTAGACAGTGGCCACAGATGAGTTCATGTCACTTTGTTCAAGCTCTTTATGCCGGGTTCAGGGATGTGACACTGGTCAAGTAGCTGATCCAGCTTTTCTGATCTCCTCGACATGGTCCCTTCTGTGACATAACCCTTTCTTGCTGTGATATGTCAACATGCTTCTAGGCCATATGGCTTAAAGCTAGAGTAACTTTTGTGCTCTCTGAAAGGGACATAATAACTTGGTGTTTACTGTGCTAACACAGCCCTGGTACTCACCACTGATCCTGGCATTATTATGTGGAGATGTTATCCAGACAACCAATTAAAGCATATTGATACAAAATAGATTCATTGGTTTAATGCTGGATTTGACAACAGAGGTGATGGTTGCTTACAGACTGAAAGCTCCCACTGGCTCTATTTAGCAATGTGCTCCCTCAGCAGTCTCCTTATACACATCATGGTGCTGGGTTCTGGTGATGGGATTGCAGACTGGCAAAGCAGGGTGAAGAAGCTGAAGTTTTTTACACTCAAAAGAATACCATGAGTGATGTTAAGTAGAACAGGTTAAACAGCTTGAAGTAAATGTATTAATGCATTACTTTTACTCATGCTGCCCCTTTCTCAAAGCACCAGGCCGTACTATAATAGCTACATCTGCTTCTGTTGTACATATTGTTTAGTTCTTGGTTTTTTGGCTTGGAGAATAGAAACTGGTCTTTCTGTGGGGAAACAAAGAATTTGTTTTTGTAAATTGCCTCTTTGTTTTTTGTTGGTTTTTTTTTTTTTTTTTCCCTGAATAAATCATGAAAAACCTGGCAGATTGAACAGATCAGCCATATGGAAACTGGCAAATTTTAGTCTGCTAAGGATAATTAAACATGGATGTTATGTAGTCTAATGAGGTACATGTTTGTGGTACAGAGGAGGACCAGAAAGACAAAATGAGGTGATGGCTCTCAAAAAGACGAATTATATCTTTAGGATGTGAACTGCTGACATACAAGATATCTGAAGTGTTCACAGAGCTGCTTAATAGGCCTGGGGTAGGCATGTCTCATCCTAACTGTGGTTGTCCATCCAAGTATTGGCAGACAACTTACGAAATTCCACCTTAAGGGGTGTTTTTTTTCTTCAAGGAGCACCATAGACCAGTGTTGGTACATTGAGTGACAGAACAAAGACTTGGTCATAATATGTGGAGGTACTCTGACCATATAAAACCATTTGCATTGCAGATAGATGTTCTTATTAGACAAGTTTGACTACCTTTTGATTGTTAAAATATAACATAAAAGATAAATCAATTTGCAAGCAGGGGTCTTGAAATTTTGATGCTCAAATGGACCTATAAATGTGTCTCATTAAAAAAAAACAGAAGGTCCTCAGTTAGGATAAACAGGTAGTATAGAAAGGGAGTAGTTTCTAGAGTAAAACCTGGAGTCAGTGAGCTAGAAACATAATAGGAAAAGACATTGGGGTTTGTAGAAATGTTTCATATCAGTGTAATGGGAAATGCCTCAAGTATGCAACCAACCTCGCCAAACACTCCACGAACAAACAGTTCCACTTCATTCCCCAAAAATAACAAGCAGACAAGCAAACTGAAAACAAATCTAAGGGGAGCAGAGAAGGCTGTGGGAGAATGTTGTCTGCTGAAAGGGTATCACTAAACCTTCCAAATTTCTCTGTCTCCAATTCGAAAGTGAAAGGAGTCCCACTTCTGGGTGTGCCAATCACTTTGTGACCTTTACATGGATTAAACCTTTGGTTTTTCTGTCTGTATAGAAGCAGAGCAAGGAAAGAGATTACTTCCCAGATGTGGGGAGGTTTTCATTAGGTTTAGTAATGCACTCTGACCTTTTTGGTGGCAAAGCCAAAACTGCAAAGGGAAATGAGGGCACACCCGCAAACGCTTTGTGGAACTCAGCCAAGCACTCCATACTACCCCATCTGTGTGATAGGAGCTTGTGTGGTCAAGGAATCCTCTCCCTCAGAAAGGATGCCTTACAGCTTGTCAGAACCTTGGAATATGCATTTATGCTACTATACACACAAAACAGTGTTAATTCTAAAATGCCAGGCTTTTAGGCTTATGGAATGCCAGGCTTGAGCCTGGTTGTCTATTGAATTGACGGGGTAGGATGAATAACTGTCAGGAGTCACAGGTGAAAACAGCCCCAGAGAGTCTTCCATCTCAGAATCCTCTAAATGTTGTCAGTGCTATCTGTAGGTTTCATAATGAGTAATATACATAATAATGGTATTAATAAATAAAATAAAATTCGTAACAATGTTACCAGACCCACATAAAAGCACATGTTTGGAAACATGTCTTGTGGTTTGGTTTTTTTTCACAACAGGCTCATGTGTCTTAGAGATAACGGTGAAGATAATGTCCATTTTACCAGTCTGAGTGTACAGGAATCATCCCCAGAGCTTTTGAAGCTGTGAGCATTTTGACAATACTCAATAATTACCCCTTCTTGTTTTAAAGCAGAAAGCAATAATGAGGCAGAAGGATGACGCAGTTGAAGGAATTCTATTTACCAGTTGATTTTTTTTGTTGTTCATTATATTCCACAAATTTCCCTAAAAATATGGATTATATTCATTAGATGGGCTCACCTGTGATTTCCTCTTTGTCATTCAGTAGACTTGGTTACTGTGGAGAGATAATGTAGTGTATAAGGAATATATCACCTGTGCACCAGTGAAATTACCTCTGTCCATTCTTGTAGTATAAATCCCCCACGATAGATTTTATACTACAAATCTATATAAATATACCAAATATAGTATGATTGGTTTATAGTCATAGGTACTTTTTTGTCAATTTGGCTGTTGAGATTCATTGAGCCGGTAACATCACTTAAGTAACATACTACTTGGTGTGATACTCTAGTCTGATCTGGCTAGATTTTAACTGTTGTGTTTGACACAGCAAAAAGCTAGACTTACCGCATCTTATGAATTGGTACTGTAACTATCAATGTTAAATTCTGGTTGTCATATAAATAGTATGAATTCCTTAGTATCTTTCCAGAGTTCTTCCTAGATATTTGGAAGAAACCAAAAATATTCCTCCAATGCCTGTGTGTAGAGTAGCTCAGTTCACTGCAGGATTGAGTTTCTGCTCTCAGATATCCCAGCAGGAGAGTTCAGTGTGGGTGCAGAACTGTGGCTGCTCTCAAGCATTTATTTAAGAATTTGTTTTCACAGACAAGCAATTTACTTAAGTCTGCGTTGATAATCTATTCTTAGGTACATTATCCTGGTTTTTTTTGCCTTGCCTACCTCTCTGGCACTGAATTTGGAAGTTCTACACATAGTGTGTATTTTGTTCAAGCTTGTGTTTGCAAATACTGTAGGTGCTTTTTTGGGTATAGTTAATTCAGAACACTGGTTTGCATATCTCAAATTCTCATGCAATAGAATAAACAAAATGAGGAATTGAATTTAAATCTCTAATTTTTACCTTAAAAATACCTAGCCTGGAAATGACTGTCCTGAGAAGTTATCTTCTAGGAACATGACACAAGAAGTCTGAAAATCATCACAGTATTTAATCTTATCTTTAGGATAAGATGATGTGACCAAAACCAAATCCATAAGCAGTCTGTATAGCATGGTGTGAGATACTGAGGACATAGTCAAAGAAGGCTTTGCGTAGCAACAAACATCAGGTTTCTCATCTGATCTGCAGGAATTAATACTGAAGAGGAAAAAATTGTCTTCTCTTTTGCAGGCATTTTCTTTCTTTTGTATAGACCCTTCAAAGTAGAAAATAGAATTCGATATTTCTGAGGTAGAAATGGTCAGTGCCAAGAGACTTTCTTGTGTTACAAAATCAGAGCTGCAATATTCCCTGCTAAGTAAGTCTTCTTTGTGTTTGATAAAAATGCTGATATGTGACTAGGTATGCTGGGTAAATATCAGGAGTCATAGGTGATAGTAGCCCCCAGAGACATCCTTTCACCCCTGACAGCTTGCTGGAGAGAGAACCATTTAACTGACTTCAAACATACTGCTTGCAGCATGTTTCTTCAAAAGGAGAATTAGAAATACAGATGACTATTCTGTATATATGAAAGCAATACATTGAAAATGGGAAGTAAATATTGAAGAAGAGTCTTGTGGGAATTGTAAGGATGTGGTGCTGTGACAGCTAGTGAAAAGGGGAGAAGTATGTGGATGAGCTAGAGTCATGTTGTGCTTTCCAAGACTTTTCTAGTGAAGGGACTAGATACTGCAGTATGGTGGTGGTTGGTGATGGCAGCCTCTGATCCTATGAAAAGGTGCAGAAGTTTTGACCTTGTCACAAGCTGCCTCTGTACCTAGCAGAGGCAGGGTACGGCCATCCAGGCAGAAGCTGCAGCTTTCTACAGAGCAAGGGATCTCTGTGAGGTGCAAGGCACCTAGTGGAGTCAAAGACTTTGGTCTTGCAGGACTTGTCATGGGAACTCTAAGCACCCACTGGGTGCAGAGCATGGCATTAGCATAGTGTTAAAATCTACTCTTACCACCTTATACCAAACACCCTCATTCACTGGGAAGTCTCAGTTTTTCTTCTTAGTAACAGTAGTGTAAACCATTAGTGAGGCCCTCAAGACTTGCTGATGGGAGAACTGAATGTATCCTACCAATTTCTTGGTGTTTTAACAATGTCAGCATAGGTTCTCCATTTGCTATTGGCAATGATGGGAGGGGGTAACTGGTTCCCTGTCTGTGAAATCAAATGCTCGTGGTATGTTTTCCCCTGCAGTTGCATCTTGTTTTGCTGAGGAATAAGTGTGAATAAATGGAACTGAGGGAACAAAGAAAGCAGGCCACAGCTAAAGCTCAATGAAAAGTATACCGTGAGTAAATTAAAACCAGTGTTGGGATGTAAGGCAGATACTTAAAATTATTTGATTTTTTTTAAAGTGTATCTGAAGGAATTACTATTAATACAACTGATTATTTTTTAAGATTGCTTTTGTAGCTGAAGGGGAAGAACAGTGGTTGTTTTGTCATGACAGGCTAGCAGACCTGGGAATATCCTATTCCTCTTCTACTTGGCACAAATTACATTGGAAGAGATGGTAAACACAAGGAAGTATCATAGTGTTATGATCACTCCTCAGCTTTGGGGAGCCTGTGAAATGAAAGGCCCTAGACTGGCCAAGGTTGAAAGGTTGAGGCTCTAACCAGACTTTTTGTTCCCCAGCCAGCCATGGCCATTACTGAACAACAGACAACCGTGAATAGATGATGGGCATCTTTGCTTTGTTGCTGCTCCCTGGTTTAAGGATACTCTTGTCCTCCTTCTGCCCCTTCTGTATTTGACAAGTTTGCTTTCAGCAAATATGACAGGCACTGGTGGGGGTCACTGGCCCAGTTCCACATTTCCACACTTGGCTTGCTCCAAGTTCACTGGCCTGAACTAATGTATCCAATGGAGGTCGAACTACTGAACATGATGAGTTTTTCTATATTAAACATGCATTGGCGGGTTTACCCTGTTTATCTGACAGCTATAGAAAACTAAAGAAAATTCAGTTTGAACTTTAAAAAGCAGCGCTTAATTTATGGCCACTACTTTTGTTCATCACTTCTTTTTGTTTTGTTTTTCTCCTTTGCCAATTGCGAAGCTCAAGGGAGATAATAAAATGGAGGAGCTGCTACTTTATACTTCCATGTGCTTCCTAGTGCCTGCGCCTTACTGGGTGAGCTCAATCTAAAACTAGGAAAAGAGTTTTCAAATGGAAATTTGATTAAACAATGCAATCATCTGTCTCACAATCTGCTTTTTTACAAGGAAAGTATTTTTTTTTTTTCCAGGGGGAATTTTCTTTCAGAGGGTTTTGTATGAAAAGGCAGACATCATGAATACTGATGGGAAGGGCTCAGTGTTTTGTTATTTCTGTATAACAAAGACAAAATGCTTTAATAAAATCAGAAAACACAGATGTTACTTTGAGTATATTTTGCATCTTCTACTTTTTTCTTGTTTTTTAAAGTTGGGAACAATCCCTCCCTCAGCCTGACAATAGCAGCTCATGACAGACAAAATTAGCAGCTGGAAACATAGCCAAAAGTTTAGGCTTTTTAGTTTGTTATTGTTCGGGATTTTCTTAGATGGTGAAAGGAAAGCTTGAAGGAAGAGGCATGGATGAATGGAAAGCCCTTGTTTCTCTCAGTATAGTTTGACTGGATTTTAGTTTTTATAAACAGTTTTATATGGGAAAAAGCAAAACTCTTTGTTTAGAAATCATTGTGTTTTTTCTCTTTTTTTGTGTGTGAGGACTTCAGAGGGAAGTTGGTATGTTTTGATAATGTATACTTTTCATACTCATTAAAGATTGCATTTTTATATAAATACAAAAATCAGTTTCTGCATGTCAGTGAAAAAGCAACATCTACCAATTTTTCATGAGTAATCTTTGTTTCTATGAAGGGAGCAAGAGATATCTTGTCACCTAGACTCATGGCTGAATAATCACAGACTCCCAGGCTGGTTTGGATTGGAAAAGACCTTAAAGCTCATCCAGTTCCAGTCCCCTTCCACTAGACCAGTTTGCTCAAAGCCCCATCCAACCTGGCCATGAGCAAAGTGAATTAATTTCGTCACTGTTTGCTCAGCAATTTTGCATTGTTGTGGCTGGTTTCTATTATGTGAATTTTACAGTGGCAGACATGGCTACTAAAATCTTTTCAGGGTCCAGAAGAAAACTTCTGGTATGACTGTGTCTCTTATCTCCTGTGCTTACTGCTTTACTCCCTGCTCATAAAGCTGGACACTAGCAGGGCTGCCCTTAGGGTGCTTGGAGACAGGAGGAACCGTGATTGGGGATTACTCCAAGGCCACCTGCTCATAGGAGCTCCAGGCCCAGGAAGGCACATATGAGTTTACACTTTGAATGATGCTTAAATGCTTGTGAATGCAGCAGAAGGAGGAGCAAATGTGCAGAACAGACATTTCTATGAGATTTAGCAGGTCCATATTCAGTGTTAGTCTCAGGGGGAAATGTTATGTGGTTGGTTTTCAGGTGCTTTTGACACATGTTGGATCTCTGTGTTTATGGTGCTATACTTTAGAATTTCAGAGTGGTCTCTAGGTACTTCACTACTGAGGTATGTTCTACTCTAAAGAAATAAAGAAATTAGGTATTTTCTGTCCAAGAAACAATGGGTTTAGAGGCAAGATTTTACACTTTTTCTGGTTTTGCCACAGGTATATTCTCCTTTTTTCAAGGTAGGGTGGGAATTCTCTAATGCAATGTGTATTTGCAGGATAGCTGGGTATTCAGTCGTTGCCTGCCCAGTGTGTTTGTAAATGGATCTTTGGCTTATGCTGTCTTTTTTTCTTTCAGGGTATAAGCTCTTTAGAGAACATACCTCTGGATTCATACTGCTTTTAAGAAATCGAGAGGAATACTGGGAAAATTCACCTGCCAACATGAAAGATAATCCTATGATCAAACCAAAGAATTAGGATTTGAGAGATTTGGCTTCTGTGTTGTTTTGTTTTTAATCAACTGTGTGTCATGTGAGATAAAATGGTCTCTAAGTATATGGTAATGGAAAGGAAAGCCTTTTAGTGATTATAGCTTCATTGCAGGACTGTAATAACACCAGCTGAATGCATATAGACACCAAATATGCATAAGAAATGATGCTGCAATGAGAAGAGATCATGGAGTAGAAGAGGGAACCCCACTGTCTTCATTCCATTTTAAAGGTAAACCAATGTTATGTTCTTATGTCAGACTGCCTAGCATGGAAACATGCCTTCTCGAAGGAGATATGTAAACAGATAGATACAAATCAACAAAAAAACCTAGATCTGAATTCAAAGAATGATCCCTCAATTGCTACATCATCTCTGGTGTGCTGCTACTGGCATAACAGGGAGTTGCTTGCAGTGGTAGAAAATTCTGTATCCTCTGGGTCTACCCTGACCATTCTACTTAATAAAGAATCACTTTAAAAAGGAAAAGGGATTTCTAATTCTGATACTAGGGACACTGTTGTGGTTTAAGCCATAAATCAGCCACGCAGTTTGTTCAGTCACTTCACCCTTTTTCTTCCCTCTGCTCCTGGAGGGATGGGAAGGAGAATCGAAA
>JANRGW010042868.1:0-20433 GCA_024733675.1 Psilopsiagon aymara | reverse complement strand
CAGTGCACCCCCCACCACCCTTCCGGGTCTCTGCTCTCTGTTTCTGCATCCTGGGCATGACGTGCTATGGTATGGAAAACCTCTTTGGTCAGTTTGGGTCAGGTGTCCTGTCTCTGTTTCCTCCCGGCTTCCCCCCCTCCCTGGCAGAGCATGAGGCTCCGAAAGTCCTTGGCCAGACCAAACATCACTAAACCATAACTAAAAACATTGGTGTTATCAGAACTGATCTCAGGCCACAAGTCAAAAACACAGCGCTGCACCAGCTACCAAGAGAAGGGAAAAATGACTGCTACTGCTGAACCCATGACATCTCCATATAACATATCTCAATCCTATAGCTGGAGAAATGGCTAATGAGATAGTTTTTGCCCATACTGTTCTTACTGCTTTGAAAATCTGTAATTAGAATTGCCTTGCAAGCCAATTCCTCAATACTTTGAAATAGTTTCAGAAAAGACTTGGAATAATCCTCCATGGGAAAAATAATCAGGTATGTAAATATGGAAAAAATCAAGCGCTAAAGTGAACCAATTAGTTCAATGGGAAATGTTCCTGTTTGCTCTTTGTACCTTTCTACTTAGGCTGTAGAACCTATAACCCTTGAGCTTTAGTCTTTTAGTTTAAATGAAGGTTTCTCTTTCAAAAACATTTAATGTTTGCTGCATTGTGTTATATGTCTGTCTGTATTAAAGCTCATTTAATATACCAAAGCTCATACTTCAGTCTGAAAACCTTTCAAGTCTCCCTTCCTGTTTGTTCCACAGCCTCTGCTGCTTCAAAATCAGTTTCGTCAGCAACTAACTAGTTCACTCTTCCCGTCAATCACATATATAAATTAGACACTGTCTATGTTCAAGGACTATCCCTTCGGGAACCCTGCTTAATTCTTCTCTCCAATTTAGAAGAGCTTTTCTGACAAGCAATTGCTTGTTCCCAGTTTTTTTAGCTAGTCTTCATCCACTGTATCCACTCTTATGTCCTCCCTTGGCTAGCTGTAGCTTTCAGCTTAAGCAGAAGTCTGTGAAGCGGAACTTTCGTAAAGACTTTTCTCCAAATCTGTAAATTAAGCTGTATACAGTGCACTATGAAGACTACTGCTGCGTCTTCAAAAGAAGCAGCAAGAAAACTTGGCTTAGCAGAAGCTAAGTTCCTGCAATGCTGCTTCTGCACTCATGCTGGCTAGCTCTTCTGCTGTTAACATAAAAGATGAGTGTGTCTTTCTAGCATGCAGAGAGAGATTTTGCTCTGGGTGGCACGAAATTATCTGTGGAGTAACTTCAGGGATTTCAGAGATTTAGTGTCTCCTGCACCCTTCCCCTAGCAAAACTCAACATCTGGTATTACAGGTTCTAACATTTAGCACAGTCACAAACACATATTCCTCTTAAGTGGTTCAAGGAGTCAGGCTTTTCTTAAAAAATATCCACCAACCAACAAAAAAATTCCCAAAAAACCAAACCAAAGCACCCACCAAAAACCAACCAACCAACCAAATAACCAAAAAATACCGCAACCCATACCACTCTGAGATTAATACAAGTCCTGTGCATGGAAGGGAATGATATGCTTGGGGTTTGCTTTGTAGAGAAGAGTTCAAAGTGAGAATTTTGCCCCAAGGGCCAGCTACTTCCCTTAATCTGTGCTTTCAGGTTCCACCAGCAACACTATGCTATAAAGCAGTTAGACTTCTAATAAGGCTACATCCAGCCAACCTTCATGACTATTTAAAGTCTCCTTAAGGATTCGCTTATGATTTGTAACCAGAACATCTGCCATCTCTTGTTCAGTTGTACATCCTTTCTACAGTCTCAGAGAGCATCCTGATCCTCTGCAAATACTGAGCTTAAATGCATATATAAAGATGCTGAAAATTGTTCTCCTGAACTCACTCCACTACCTGGGCATCTTAATGGCGTTTCAAGAAACTAGACATGTGTTTGCTACTATCTTCCATGGAAGTTAAGTGACATGGAAGTAATAATCTGGCACAGCCAATGCATCAACATTTGTGAAAGTGTTTTCAGCACGCTGTTTCACTACACTGGGAGCCGAGATAAACTCCTTGCCTGTCTGTGAAAGCCTAGGATTACACTTGGAAAAACTATATGAATACATCTGAGAGAGTGAAATGACAGAAGGAAAGAATAGAAACAAAACTGAATTGGAAGTATATGACCAATTCTTCCTTGCCTTTTGCTTTGGACTTCGTAATGCAGTCACAATCACATTGCTTTAAGTTGAAGAATGGAGTTGGATACAAGGAGAATGTAGCAGATTGCATAATCTGACCAAGGAAAATCTTGTCAAAGTTAAAAAAAAAAAACAAAAAACAAAACCAAACAGACATGGATCATATTAAGCTTATTAAGCTAAGGTGCCTTTAATTCAACTGTTGCATAAGAATCCTTTCTCTTTTCCTCCAGTAAACTTGCATGCAGAATCCCGTCAAATTCAAGGAATTAACCCCCTTCACTTTGCTCTCAGCAGCTGAACAAGAGAGAAAACACAAATCAATAGAGGTCTCTGGGCCAGTAACAGGTCTATTGCAACTTTTATATTAAAACAAAAAGTGACTCAAATCAAGACTGCCAGCAGAAGGTGCATGTTAGCTGTTATAAATGAACAGATGGGGAATAAGGCCAATAAAATAAGAAGACAGCTACTCACTGGAAAAGGTGGAGGAGGTCCTCTATCTGCATTCAGTTCCAAATCCCACCTCCATAAGGATCAAATAAGTGCCTTTGGTGAAGACAAAGGAACAATGTGCAGATGTCCATTCTCGGGCTGAGATGAGTGCCTAGGCACAGATGTCCAGCCCAGGGCTGAAACATCCCCTCATTATAGTATGTTTAAAAATTTAAGTTGAAACTACACCTTCTGTTACAGTAAACACCAAACAGTGAATATGCATTACTGTGGCGAACAAGGATATGGGAAGTGTGGGCTGCGAAGCAGACGGTCTATTTTCAAGGTGGACTGACCTAGATTAAGGGTCCTACCCTTGCCAGAACTCCCTGCTGCAGATTATGAATTTAATAGGAACGTGTGGATTTCCAGTTGTGCAAAGCCATCAGAAAAAAACTGCAAAATGTTCAAGTATGAAATAAAGTGTCACAAGCTCTTCTGAAGCCAGAGTCCTGTTTCAAATTCTCCACTAAAGTTTCAGTGTAAACATCGTTTTACAGCTTCTTATACAGCTTTTAATTCAAATTTTTAAGCTACATTGTTACTTTACTTCAGTAACACATGAGCATACGGACCATTTCTAAAAATCCTACTTAAAGGCCCTAACTAATGGAAAACTCCCACTGTGCTATGCATCATAAAGCAGATAATTTTTCCAAAGAAACCACAGCTACCTATTGGTAGCTGTTAACTTTGTTACAGAAAGAGAGGTAGGAATTTGCCCAAATCCCACAACTTTTGGACTACTGACAGAAACCAAATCTCCTTTGTCTAAAGACTGTTCTTGTGCTCCCCTTCACAAGGCCATTTTTTTTTCCCCTAGTTCTACCACTCCCTTTCATGCATCTCCAACAGAAAATGAGATCATTTAGTTCTTTCATACATTACTACATAGGGAGCCTGAAGAATTTTTAGTCTTAAATCCTGAATGAAATACAATATGTAATTCCTTTATCATGATATAATTTTATGTGAAAGGAAGCTTTCTGTCCCCGTTTAATGGCTACAAGCAATCAGATATTCAGTAGACTATTCCAATAACTACCATTTCATTTTTTTCTGTAAAACTATTTTTGAATTGAAAAAAAATATTTCCTTCATACAATGCATTCAACAGACCATATTTACATGAGCACCAATAATAACCTTTCTATAATTGCACACACAAATAACAGGATTCAGTAAAAAAAAACACTGCATGGTAAATATATATTTAGCAAGTTGCTTACTTGCTATTTTTCAAGTCTATCACTTCTGTACACACTGTTAAGGCCAGGTGTTACACAGCTCATTCCTTTGCCTTAAAGCCAATTTCTCATGATCACTCTCTTTTCCTCCTCAGTTCTATGATTTATTGCCACAGATATCAGTACTGATGCAGCATTTGGGTACACTACAGAAACTTTGCTGGACCACAAGCATAAGAAGGAGCAGCTACTGAAATTTTGTAAGACAGAACAAAGAAAACTGAAATATTTAAAGGATTTTTCCCTATTAATATAGAAAGTAACTGGCTCAGAACACTCGTGCTTTACAGTAAGCTTTTTAGCTTATGTTCAGAACTAGTTGAATATATTGGATATGCACCATTATGTCCATCACAGACTCTTTCTCCCATCTTCTGTAGTTTCTCTGGGTTGTACATTTGCTTTTATAAATATGCCACTTACAAGCACATCCCCTGTGTACAGAGGTGTGCACTAAAAATAACTCCATAGCTGCAACTGTAACAGAACATGGAAAAGGTTATAATCCTATTTTTCTTAAAAAATATATATTTCCTTTTGACATATCTGATCCCGCCAGTCAATAGTCTCCATAAAACAAACGAAACAAAGAAATTTCACCAGTACCACAGGGAAGAATTGCTATTGCATCTATGCTTTTGCACCCAACATGACCAAAGAAATCTCCCTACACTGAGATATAAATGGCATTGACAAGCATCATACAAAAACATATCTCATACACATCATAAGAAAACCTAACATTCAAATATGATAAAAAGCTCAATTGCTGGAGGGAGAGCCTTAAACAGCTACTTAGCAACTGGCAAAATTACAGTGCAGAGGTTTACTATCTCTTTATGCTAAATAATGCACAACAAGAGAGACCCTGAACACAGCCTCATGTGGGGTAAAAAAAATAAAGGTCAGTTTCCAAAAGATGTAAAAGCCTGATCTCTGCCTTCTCTCCTCTCTGCTCTCCCTCCTTTCTCAGCTATACATATACCCCCTGCAGAGTTATAATCTATATATTCCTTAGCAATGTAGCCATATTTGATTGAATTTTCCAGAATGCTCAGTTATAACGTGACACTTGCTTGGTAGTTGAAGACAAAATACTTCACATCGTAAAGTAAGGCACTAACAATTCAAGAAGAAAACAAGATGTAACAAAGACTTGGTCTGCTGAATTTATTTATATCAGACATTAGAAACCACTGTCCTAAAAAAGTCAAGTGACATAACATTCAATAGCATTGCTAGAGCCTTAAACTTGAAGGATGGAACTAAAACACAGATGAATTTACCTCTTGTCAAAGTGTAATGACATGAAGAAGCACCAAAGCATACATCATTTTCCAATCTCACACTGACATTTTTAACACAGTATTTCTATGGATTGCTAGTTTTAGGAAGGCAGATAGGACCACCTGTGCCATCATTCCAGACTTCCACAAAAGCAGGCACAGCAGAGTACTGCAGCAGAAAAGACTGGTTTGGAAGCACCTGGAGCCAGGACTTAACCCACTGAATGCCATCCTTTGCTGGGGGCAAACCATGAAGCATATGCTGGATTACATATGAGGTTTTTTCCATCCTGTACATAAGTGCATTTGAAGTGGTTATACCTATTTCTTTGGTGGTTTATATCTATTCTTACAAATAAAATAAGTCCCACACACATTAAAAATTCTTCAGGTTCTTGAACCATGGGCTGCTTGCACAACTCATTGCACAATGAGTTGGAAATAATGAATAATAATTGATTTAGTAAGAAGGCAGGATCTAAGGAGTCTGGCTTGATTTACCTGCGTTGCTAGCTAGTCAGAAATCTTTAAGTGAAACTGCTAATCATATCCGATGTACACCATACTAGCCTACTGACTATCTCAAGTATAGAGAAGTACAGACATCTTCCTGGGGAAATGAAATCGAAACAGAGAAAAATAGCATGAAAAATAAAATTAATTTACTTTAAATAACTGTTTTGAAGCTAGAGTAGAGAATTATTCATGAGATTTCTAATGAGCATTTATACAGGAAGAGATTAGCAACCATTGGAACAAATGCTACCCAATATTCTTAATATAACTATAGTAACAGCTGAGGGTTGACAAAGTCCCCAGTTGTGACCATGCAGCCCTGCAGTGAGTCAGTCACATGTCTGACCCAAGAAAAGATGGTTGTTAAAAATGATCATGTATTAAAATGAAAAGGAAATATTTGTATTCTTCCAGCTGCTTCTCTGGCAGGTAGCAATCTCCAGTCCTTTTAGGCCAAATCATTACTATTAAATTCAGCAACAGCTGGCAAAAGAGTAGCTTGAAGCTAACTAGGGAGAGTAGTCTACAAATTAAACTGTTTGCATCTTATTTATTACCAGCAATGGGCACATGGACTGCCAGGTGCCAGCAATAACACACAGATGCTGAAAATGAAATCTTGCTTCCCTTTAACCCCTGGAGAATCTGAAGAAATCAATTGCATTCCTGAAATGATGACAAGCACATTCCCTTTTTTTTTTTTACCAGGTACAAAAGGATTTAGCATAGTAGATGGCAATCTCTTAAAACATATATTGTCAAATGAATTAATAAAACCATAGAAAGAATTAGAGCTGCGCACTAGACAGCAAGGCCTTAAAACGCACACATCATGTCACTGGGATGTGAAACACTAATAAGGTGAAATTTGTATTACCCTTGCAGAAAGCTGTTTGCTTAACACAGATGCTGCTCCAGACATGGACTTCGGCTGGCTTCTGCAACATCATTGCTCTTTATCTGAGAATCTATCACACTTAAACTATGATGTCCTCTGTGGTGGGACAACTCTGGCTCTCCAGTGAAAACATCTCCCTTTGTATCTCACTAATCTGTTCTGAAACAATCATCCTCCTCCTACAGGAAAGTGATTTAAGAATTGCTGTTGTTAGATTGCAGGAAAACAGTAGCAAGGTCCTATTTTTATTGCTCTGTTTCCTTCCATTTCCATTCTACTTCATGGTTTGCCCCTTGCTTTCTACTTTCCTGTTTTCCTCAGATTACATCCTAAATGTAGACTGCCAGAACTCCATCCTACTTAGAGCCTATCTGGCGGGAAGCAATTGCTACAGATACTCAAATTATCATCACATCCAACACATATCAGTACTTTACTTAATATAACTTCCCCCCCCACCTGAAACTACCACAGAATATAAATCTTTACAGTTACTTTCAGTCATTTAACTGAAATAGCTGTAAAGCTGCTCCCCAGAAAATGCTGGCTGAGTTGTCTGTTGAGGTAGAATTTTAGCCAATCCCCTGGAACCTTGGAAATTAAATGTTTATCACTCTTCCGATGAGAAAAGGTGACAGAGCAGTGAGACTTTAACAGTGCTATCAGTAACTGCAGAAGCACACTACAACTCTTGCGTACATAAGCTGGCTGCTCACCAATTTGAGAGCTATGTTACCTCAATATTAAGCCAGTCTGGAAAGACACTACAATCAAACCGTTAATTCCTTGTGTTCTAATCCTGGAAGAGGAAAATATATTCAGGCAGTGAAATTTAGGACTGGTGTCTCAGGTGTCATCCTTTACTCCAGTTGGTGCTTTGTTTCTCATCTGCAAATGGAGGTATTTCTATAGAGAAGTCTGAACAATGCACAGCAACTCACTGCGGTACTTATGTGAAAGTAGGTGAGGAGAAAGCAGAAGAATGGAGGGAAAACATTTGTTTTTCCCCGTGTGTAAAAAGTCAGTTCAGTGTGTCCCTAGTAGTGGAATATACGCTCACTATCCCAAAGGATATAAAAATCACTGGAGAAATAGATGATTTAGTAACCATGTTTTGATGAGGCAACAGATAGCAAAGAAAGGACAAATATTTCCAAATTAGAATAAAAGTAGAATTTAAAGTAATTTATAGAGAGAGAGAGAAAAAAAAGACTATCAATTCAAATCAGATGAAACATTCACTAGATGCTATTATGGGTAATTATAATAACACTCTGAAAAGAAACAAATTATATTATTTGTCTGATTAGTAACTAAATGTAACAGTTCGTTTGTTAATAACCTAGAATCACCTGTTAATCACAGCTGTATAATTTCAATACAGTGGCAGTTTAGAGCAGCACTAAGCATCATCTGCAGAAAGCTTCAACTTCCTTACCTCAAAAAAGTTCATATTTCTAATTTCAGAGGAAAATCTTCATTTTAAGATTATAACAATGAGTCAAATAATAGCTTTAAATAGATCCAAGTATATAGTGGTAACAAATAAGCT
This sequence comes from Psilopsiagon aymara, assembly GCA_024733675.1. NCBI lineage: Eukaryota > Metazoa > Chordata > Aves > Psittaciformes > Psittacidae > Psilopsiagon > Psilopsiagon aymara. Next base: position 12,249 of record JANRGW010042868.1, on the reverse strand, counting down.
CACAAATAGTAGTACTTTCTGAGGGCCTTGACTACAAATACACTCTCAATGAAATGCCACTAGTACCAGGTAGAGATAGAATAGAATTCATTTTCTGTGGTATAGATACGATTTTAAACTAAACCTATTCTTATACTTCACTTAGTAAACTACCTCCAATGTAGGGATTAATGTAATGGCAATTTGCCAGAAATCTACTTCAGAGTATCAAAAAGGAAGGAAACACTAGAACTATTCTCCCATGGTATACTCTCCTCCCACATGAGGAGTCAAAATGAAACTTCAACAGAATATGTCATAATATCATCATACCTGCCAAATATAATTCTGGGAAAAGTGGAGACTCCAGGCACCTTGTATGAGCCCTAATTTAGTTCATTAAAATGCACAAAGGTGGGCCAAGAATATATTTAACAGCATAGGAATTGCTCTTTTCCCAGATGGATTGTGCATCTCCTATCTTCGAGAATGTACAGATTTGTCCACCTCCCTTACCTACATTGCACGCTTTTAATCCAAACATAAACCACAGCTAATATCTTTGCAGATGAAGTTGAGAAAATGAGAAACTGTTTTTTACTGTTACTATTGCACAGTATCTCCTCAACTGTACATATCAAGAGTTAGAGATCAGTTGGGATTTCAGAAGGGAGATTCCTGTAAGATAATAAGAATAGCTGGCAAATAAAGGTAGGGTAAAGGATCTGGTAGTATCAACTTTTGTCTGCAGACAGGCTGAAAAAGTAGCCATAAGAAAAAGGGATTTTTTCATTATGTGTTTGACTATAAAGTCAGGCAATGTTAACTTAAGAAGTTAACTTTCACTATTGTTTAAACTGAGGAGAGACACATTTCACTATTGTTTAAACTCTTTCACTATTGTTTAAACTGAGGAGAGACACATTTTAAAGTCACAGAAAATACACAATTTATAAGTTACTCCAGGCATGTCAAACTGCAAGGTGGTAATGTAACGTACTAGTCACTGCAACAGAGGATGAATGCAACATGCAGAGTTATGGAATCAGTTTGCACTGAGCAGATGTCTTCAAGCCCCTTTTTTGCTCTTGACCCATTACAAAGTAAGTGCTAAACCACTATGAGACATCACATCCTAAATGAAGAAATGCTGGAAGTCATATTTTGCTTACAAAGTTATAAAAATGCAGACTAGCCATGTTTCCAGCATGATATGCATGGAAAAAGAAATAAATTATTGGATTGGTACTCCCATTTTTTCCCCTCCAATTATTTTAGTTTTATTATAATCTAGTTTGTTTCATAATATGGAATCCAATTAAGTTGCTATGCCTCAGGGAAACCTGAATGTAAAAGTAAAGGCTTCTCAAACTGATTTTTATGTGCATATTGCCTATTACACCATGACCAAGGTCTATAAATCTCTCACTTGAAAGAATAATAGCTCTTATTGATTACAATTTGAACATGAAAGATAAAGCAAGTGGGAATAATAAATCACCTTTATGGATTATTTGTGTACATCAAGTAAATGGGATCAAATGCATGTTTCACCAGTTTACTGGTGAATCTGATTTGTATGTAACCAAGAATGTTTCTGTGTATAATCTCTTAATGAACTGTCACAAAGAAATGGAAGAAACATTTCCAGGCATTTTAAACCACCAGCCATCTATCTCAAGAGCAAGCACACCAGCAGTGCAGCAATGGAAATACTGGCATATAAATCATTTTATCAGTGGTCCTAAAAGCAGAGTATTACATTAACTTAATCAAAAGGCTGCATGAAAACACCAACGAAATTCACTAAATGGAAGTAGGTATACCTGGAAAATTACCCAGGCCTACTTTAATCGCACATACAACAGCTGTTCTCTGACACTCTTAGGACTTAAACTCTTAAATTGCTATGACTTCACAATTTACCTAGATTACCTGAGTCACTCGGGAGATATCTGTAACTTGCTACGAAGAATAGCTCATCACTGGATTCTCTGATTTGAAAATTATGTCAAAATAGTCTGGATTTTTTCTCCACAAACATTACCATTTAGGCACTTGTCATTCTGCTGTGAATAACAGATTGTGCAAAGCTGAGAAACAGAAGAGATACAAAAGTTTCTCCTACTTCCTAAGCTCTATTCCCATTACTCTCAGAGCTACAGGGTAATTCCGTTTGCAATTAGCATTCTAAAGTGATTAGCTGAAATTCTGAATTTTGCTGAAATGTAGCACAGCAGTACTTAACACAGCAGTCCTAAATCTCCCTTGGAAGAAATGCAGTGTTACCCACTCCAGTCTTCCCAAACTGGCCTCCCTATTCATCAGCAACAAATCTAACAGTATTTCTCTCTTATATTACTCTCTCCAATTCTTCCTGCCCCTGCTTCCTCTTTTGTTCATTTGCTTCACTAATAGAAAGAAATATGGGGCATTAACTAGCCTGTGCTTTTCTGGGAGCAAACAGAACTTAATTCTAGTTCCCATAAAAAAAACCCCAAAATATTGCTCTGGAAAATCAAAATCAAATAAATAAATGAAAGATTAAAAACCTCAGTTATGAGCTCCCTAAAAGTGCTAGTATTGTCAAGTGAATATGGTTTCTTGAACTCATCACTATTGATCAAAGGCCTTTGCAACATTTTGGCTTCAGTTCTCATAATATTGGGTGGGTCAGAGGAATGCTTCTCTTAGTTTACAGAAATGGAAGCACAACCCACCAAAGCAGCTGAATGGCTGAATTCATTACTTCCAACCACACACCATTTACTCCTGAATGACAATTCACTATTTCATCTACTAGTGGAACAAAATCTTGTCTCAAGGAGAGCTGGCTGCGCAATAAGATTATGCAATGTCGGAAGGTTGTATTTCTATTACGTTACATACTTCAGAAAACAATGACCTTATTATGGTAAGCCATGTCCTCATAGAGCACCAAAGCTATTCCTGTCTGGGAGATCTGAAGTTATATGGGCAGCGGAGCACAAGTGGAAAGGGCAATCTTCAAGGTAGGAAAAGAGAAAAAGTTGCCATCTTGTAGCTCGCCAATGACAGTTAAAACTGGATCCTGTGGCAGAAGGATATATGTAGTGTGTTTATACTTACCCAGAAAATCAAGTAAACTGTAAGCTAAACCATATCAGTTCTTGATTCTAACCAGGGCCTTTTAGACCCTTCTGAATACTGCTCAGGTCAAAATGTGAATTTGTTAAGGCATTGAAAATGTAAATAAAAATCACCACCAGGAAACACAGATCTTTGATGTTTAGAAAGAACAGCATGCTGAATAACATTTAAACAATAAAAACTAATTTCCTTTCTAGATGGTAATGGCTGTTGAAACTCCCCATCTCTTGAATCATTAAAATTTAAAGCAAGTGTGATAATGCATTGGTAAAAGTCATTGCATGGTCATAGGGAAGAGCATGCAATCCCTGGAATAACTATTAGTTCAAACCAATGCAGAAATTAGACGGAAAAATTAGAAACTGCTGAAATTTACCCAGTGGTTACTTATTTATGTTTTTAGGAAAATGAATCTTGATGCAAGATTGATAAAGTTTCAATAAAGAGTCAAGCTGAAGTTCTCCAACTTCTTTTGAAAAGAGAGTACTAGTATACTACCAATCTTCAGAAAGAAATGCTACAGTTTGCAGTAAAAAGATGCAAAGCTTTGGAACATGGACAGCTCAAAGTCTGTGACAAAGAAATGAAAATTTGTTAGAAGTAACCAAATGGATGAGATTAGATTATTTAAGAGGTCTGAGCTGCAACAGGAAGATGGTACTGCAATATTTGAACCTGACAGAAGAATCAGACACGGTGCGTTGGAAGGAATACATTTGTTTTCAGAGCGATCATTAAAAAGACAGGCTGGTGCCTAATGAATGCTGCAATGGCCAGCTCTCAGCACAGGCACAGATGCAGAGAAAAGGCACCATCTTGTTGCCCAAGCACTGCAAGTTTTGGTTACAACTCAACATATATGCACACATTGAACCACCACTCATTCATTCCAACAGAAACAGCACACTGTAAAATGCAATGCAAGAATTCAAAGCAATTTTCCCTCTGGATGTCTACCAACAAATTCTCATTATGTATCAAGGCTGACAGGAAAAGCTTTTCAACATTCTAGATAATTATCTGAACTTTCCCGGCAACAAATCAAATAAAGCATGACTTCTCACTCATGCTGCAGTCCTCCTCTCCTGTTTATTTTCCCTTCATTTAACAACAGAGAACGCTCTGATGCTTTTTCTTTTTTGTCTTTCTGTGAAAAAGGGCAATAAAAACTGGAAAATACACATACACACCAGCAGATGACAGCCTGCCATGACTGCAAATTATCTGAGGAAAGAGCTGTTTCTTACAGGTCTCCTGAAAGCATTTGACATATTGTTGGTATTTTGAAAGCCAGCAAGCAGTGATTGTAAGCAATGATAATAAACCATTTTCCTATAACCTTTTTTAGAGGGGATGACATTACTGAATAGATTTCTTGCCTCTCCACCCATCACATCTGCCTAAAGCATCACAACAGCAAATTAACAAACATCACGCTATCGTCTCTGGCACTGTAACAGGTCACTGCTGAAAGCACTCCTGTCGTGCCTGCAGCCTTCTGGAAAAAAAAAAAAAAAAAAAGGAAAATCCTAAGGAAGCCATTCCTCTTCCTTTTTCTAAAGGGTTTAATTATGAGAATAGAGCATTTGAAAGAAATGAGGTTTTTTCATTAGCAGTCTGCAGTTTTAAGAGGAAGGACAGGACAGTGTGTTCAAGTCAGGCTCTTCAAATGACTCTTGAGAAGCCATTTGCTTCCAACAAAAACATTAGTGCCAACATTGACATGAAGGTAAGCTGGCCGACTCTTTCTTATTGCCATAAGTTACCCAAGAGACAACACAGGAATAGTGCAGGCAGAAAAATATCTTTTCCCTCTTCCCAGCACAAGAATCAGATTCAGACAGCAGGAGGTTAGCATAGCTTGAAGGAAAGAAATATTACATGTGATATGTGATGTCTGTGAAAGGGCTTGTCATTTCACGGGGAAAACAAGGAGAGGACCTGTCAAAAGTACTGGCAGATCTTTCAGGATGGTTCTCTTTCAAGACCAGCTGTTGCTAACCACAGCAACTGCTCCAGCTCTGCTGTTCTTTCAAGAAGTCTATACTTGTCACCTTGGACCACTTGCCTGATAACTGTTGAGCAAACCAGTGGAGAGGAAGAAGGGGAAATTAATCAGCAGCCAAACAAAACAAAGCCATTGTACAGAATATTTGCCTGAGATAAATTAATGGTAGGATAGAGAGGGGAGTGGGGTGGGTGAAATCTATGAAATGTATTACAGCAAAACTTTAAACACCCTCCTCCTCCTCTGATAAAGTTCTCTGTGACATGGAAATAAATCATCCAGTTCTACCAGCCAAACAATGCCTACTATATGGGCACAGTATCGTTTGACCAGATAATGGTTTTCTTATTCTTTTTAAGCCAGTTTCTAATTAATGACCTTGTCAAAGGACTTCAATTTCTTTTCTCACTCTTGAAACTTTCATTAAAGTTGGCAAACTGGTTTCTTGTATGATAAGCCAGGAGAGCTGCAGTACCTTTGCAAACGGGGAAACAGTGTCAGCCACGTTAAGCCTCAAGCTCCATTTACTTTCCAGTCAGCAATTTGAGAAATTAAGAAACCCTCACTAGCAAATTTTCTAGAAATGAGTGAAAAGCTGCATATAATCTTTGGTGTTACTAACTCAGTGATGGGAGATGAGAATATCAGCACGGAGTGCGTATAATTACTAGACAAACAATGTGTAAAGTAATGTTAATGATCCTGATATTTAATCAATATTAAACAATATGATATTAAAAGAATATTGTAGTGTATTCCTATATTTAAGTGATTTTTAATATAAATTATACTAAAAATCAATTTTCCACTTTCTGTCTGGATGTCTGAAAGAATACAACATCTCAAGTACTGTGCAATGAAAGTCACCCAAAACTATCATTTTCATTAGTTTTTTCTTTATCTTACACTTCCAGCTTTCAAGTAGGAAAATAACTACAGGACTTTTTGATGTAAAGACTGCATTACTAGCGTATTTCCATGCCGCCTGCAGTGCATGTATCTTGCATTGGGAAGTCTGCAATAATATGTTCTTATGAAGTGGCAACTGCAATGACCATAGAATCGTAATAGCCCACAAATCATCAGACTACAAAAGCCATAGACACGACCCTCCTGGTCAGCGAAGAACTCATTCTAGGGTAGAGATGCACTTCTACCCAACCAGCCTATCTCTGGGAAACTCTTCAACACTTTGTCTACAGCCTTTCAGCTGAAAAAGCTTCAAACAAAAGTGGAAAGATGCAAAACCAAGAAATGCCATGATTTTGGATAAAACCGTTGACTCGTGTAGAAAGACACCTGAGACTTTAACCACTGCCTGTTTCTGATCACACACTAGCATCATTTAATTTCTTAATAGCTTATCTGTAGCATCAACTTCAGTAAGCTTCACAAAGAACAAAACTCTGCACAACAGATAAGAAATTTAATAGCCTGTTTTGATTTTTTTTTTAATGTTGGCAATTAGCTTTATAAAAGAATAGAGAACTGCAGAAAAATATTCAGTTAAATACACTTGTTAGCATGTACCAAATATCAGGTAGAGATGCAAAGTGAAACAATAGCATCATTCATCAGTGCTGGCTAAACTAATTTAAGACCAAAGTTTTTGACACTGACTAAAAATATTTTGAGCTATTTTTGTTCTGCTTTTGTAACTGTTGGCTGAAACCTTAATGGGTTAGTTCAGCATGGAAGAGATCACACATGACATGTAAGTTAGGAGATTTCAAGAGAAGACACACAAAAAGTTGCCTGAACACGAAAAGCTAAAAAAAAGTTTGTGTGCTTTTTGCAGAACTGAAATCTTAAGGAAAGGTTCTAATCAAGATTTGAAAGCTGAAGGGATGTAAGGAATTTTCATATGATTTACCTGTTCAAGTCCCTCTCAAATTTTAATTAGGAAGATTTGTTAACAGCTGTCCATTTGGATTCCCATCTCCGCTGAACTGGAACCAGGTAGACTTGACACCAGAAGACAGCTTGAATAGCGTCAAAGCATCAGCTGAGTCAATTGCATCAGGAGACCTGCATTGAAATAAGGCAGAGAAGCCAGGGCAGATGTAAGCATACCATCATGAGTATGCCAGAAGCAGTGGTTAATTAGGAGATAAGAAAAATGTATTAGTACAGGAAAAATAATGAGCTCATAAAATTGAGTACATTTGACGAAGGAGAATATTGGAGAGAATTCCAAAGGTTAAAGGAGAGGCAACTGCAGTTTCCAGTCCCAATCATATTTAAGATTTTAAAAGCATTTTTGAAGTTCCTTTACTTAAAATTAAAACCAAAAGGCTTCTGAGAAGTTCAAGCTCTTTTATTATTCTTGACATGTATACTTTGATTCTTTCTGTTCATATTTTGCTAACAATGAACCTACAGCCCTGGCTGCCCCCATTCAAAATGAAATCTCTACTCTGAAAACAGACATTCTCTTGAATTCTTTTCACAAAGACTTGCTTTGCAGTTTACTACCTAAGTGTTACTCTGCACAGGTTGCTGCTCAGCAATCCACAAAGCAAAGGAAACACTGTAGAGTCAGGGGAATTAATAACTATTGATTAATTAATAAACATTGGTAATTATTACAGATATTATTCATTGCTGTTCTATTCATAAGAAGGTAGAAAAAAGGCTAGATCTAACAGCATTGACAGCTAAATAAGTAGCTAGGCTTCAAAGTATTTTTGTTTTTATTCTTCAGTTGAAAAAGCTGACAATTCCATAATCTTTTGTAAAATGTTTCAGTGTATTCTCCAAGATCAAGTTTCTTAGGAAGCTGGAAACTTCTGTCTTTAGTGTAGGGCATTAATTAGCTACATGCTTACTACATCATGACCAAAAAAATAATGTTGATGACATTTTCAGAAATCTAAGATTTTTCTGGCGGTGTTTCCTAAGCCCACCTTTGTGCCTGTATTTTTGGAAGGAGTGGGAGTCATCTGAAAATTCTCTACTTGTTAATTTTTGTTGACATAAGTAATTTGTTATCATGTATAAGCACACTCAGCTGTCAACACCACTCAGAGTCAGCAAGGAGCGAGATGAATGTCTCTCAGAGAGGTACAAGTCTTAAATACAGAGATTCATCAATAAGAAAAATAATAACAATAAAACCCTTGGAAATGTATATTTACTTTGAAGGGAAAGCAGACCTAGGCCATTTAAACACAGGATTGTGAAAGAAGACTGAAATGTGTCCAAAACCCTCTGAATGCCAATGACATTTGGGAAGCTATATCCCTTCTGTACACATCGAAATTTCCAACTTAGAAAAGTTTGGCTACAAGTTAATCATCATGGTGAATTGGATGTCTTTTGCTTTGATCTTTTGGGTCATTTCAAACCCTGAAATTGAAGCCAAATATGTGGCTCGGGATCCTGCAAGAAGGAAAAACAGAAGACAGTCTATAAATCCATGTAAAGAGATTAATGTAAAACCCTATGTACTTGGCTGTAATCAGAGGCAGAAAATGCAAAGCCATGATATAAATTACACAGACAAATGACTTCGATTTGAAAAAGAGAAAAATAAACCCTGGATGCTTGCTATGAAGGTGCTGTGGCTATTATGCTGGTCAAAGTTAAATAAAAAGCAAAAATTGCTAATCAAAACCTCACAGCATACCATAATCAGGCAACTGAAAATTTGGTCATGCCTGTGGTTTTTGGCTATGCAGTCTTTGTTCATCTGCATAATGTGAATCTCGACAGTTTGCTGTCAGAAAAAGAACACTGAGAACCAAAACAGCACCTCATTATCACACCCACGTAATCACCCACCAGCTTTTCCAAAGCACCTGTCTGCCCTCCTGTGCAAGCCAGCATCCCAGCTAGCCTGAGCAGCCTGCTCTGCCCAAAGCCCTCCCAATGCTGAAAGGTTGCGGTTGAAACAGGCTTGTGAAATCCTCACTAGTATTTGAGCTTTTCCACTCAGAAGAATGAGATTTAATAATCTTCTCTTATGCCCCCACTCATTCTCAATATAAGCTATCTGAAACCAGAGAATCACAAAACCCCCCTTGTTTTCAATCTCTGCACTTCTTGCATTTCGCTTTGCACAATGTTATAGAACTGACATGAATATTTAACTGAGTGTACTTTTAAAAGTGTATCATAGAATGAAACACTGTCCAAAAGGATCCTAAATTGTAAAAGGTCAGAATAATAGAGATTAGAAATGGATTAACGAATTGCAAACTAAAACCATGACTTTAACCCCTTCAGCTGGATTAAAAAGAAACAACCCACAAACACAAAAGAAAAAAAAAAAAAAAAAAAACACTGCAAAAACCCCCCCAAAATAAAAGCAACACAACAAAAGCCCCACACAAAATCCAAACCAACCAATAAAAAAACCCCATGAAACCACCCAAATGATCAAAAACTCAATATGAAACCACCAAAAAAACTCCCAAGAATCTAACCAACAAAAAATCCCAAACCCCATCGCCCTCCAGCCTTCTGCCCCAAATCTAAGCCGTGGATTTTCATATTTCAGGATCAGTTGCATTCAAAAATTTGGCAAGTAATCCACAAACACAGCAACTACAGCAAAACACCCTTACTATGCTTGAAAATATTTATTTTGTGGTGACCCATGTGTGAGGTCCGTTATGGAGTGAGGCATCACTCAACATACAAAGTAACAGCATAAACCCAATATTTGCTTAGAATTTACATAAGCATGTAAGCCTGCAAATGTTTTATTCATGTTGTTCTCAGCATGCGCTCAGATAAATGGCTGGTGGATTCGTAACCACCCACTGCATGGCTCAGTCTCTTGGAAATTTCCTTCTCTAGAAAGCAGGTTTTTAAAGCACTAGGAGACTGAAAGTTTAAGGGCAGCATGCAAGTCAAGGGCTTGATGTTTCTGTATGTTTGGGAGTTCTCAAGTCACAGTTCAGGAATAGTCAGCCAGGTGCCTCCAAACACTGGTGCATGTCTAATAATTTCACCCTTACGGTTCTGGGTACACCTAGAATTCTTATTTTCTAATCTCTAGGAAAACACCAACCAGTCACAGCAGGCAGACCTTGTGTGTTAGCTTGAAGATGAAGTTCTTGCAACTCGTCTGTGGCTGTCCATTCAGTGTCTTTTATATTTAGTAAGCAGCAAGGAATGCCTTGTCAGCAGGTCACAAGCTACATGACTCAGTGGTGGCTTGTAACAGTGAAAACACAGAACAGGACATCTGTGAAGGTTTCCTTAAAATAGAGAATTCAGCCCAGGATGAACTCTCCATAAACACCATTTGTAGAGAAAACAAACATTCCATGTAAGGAAAGCTTTGCAAGCTTACCAGCACAGCCAAGCACAGCATCAGCACCTGCAAGCATTCACTGGTCTAACTCCAGCAGCTTTCTAATCACTGAGGCTTCACATATTTGCACACAGGAAGCCCATTTAAATTCCACTGAGAATCAGGCCAGGAATCAGATATCAAGCCTGACTGTGAAGCTATCTCACTTTACAGGCAGCACGTACTTTCCCAACAATATAAACACAAGATTAATGAAGGTAAGTGCTACAGGTGAATCCAGGCACTCACCCAACAGGCTGCCTCTGCTTGTCTGCTTTTTCACTCAGGTCATTAAGCAGGGCATGGAGCATCCTACAAGTAGCATTTTCTAATCTGAACATTTCAGGAGCTCTTATAGACTGCTGAACTTAATGCATTAGTTCCAGCCTCAACACAGGAAACCTTTAAATGGAAAGTTCACCAAACAGCGTAGAAATCAGTGAACATTGCAGTTCCCTAGAACAGTTCATACTCTGAAGTTACGTAAGTGATACGAATTGAGTGAGAACTACAACCCTTGGGAGCAATTTTCAACAGTACTAATGAGAGCACATTGAGTTCTTTATGTCCAGAAACTGTCACTGTTTGTTTGCAATAGTATTTAGAGCACATCTTGATGCTGACTCACAGATGCCAAGCATATTATATTACCTTTCAGTGGTTCTGTTTAGTCAGCTATAAAGTTCAGCATCTGGCTTCCACTGGGGAGTTTATTTATATGGAGCACTTACTTATATTCTACATACAGGGAGATGAACTGTAAAGACACAAAGGACCAATGACTAAATGAAGTGCTATGTGGGTACAGAAGAACAGATTAAGCTATACATGCATAGGATGAGGAGGAAAAAAAATAAGATAGAGAGAGCTAGGTTGAGAGGATTACTCAAGGGTTTCAGGTTATGATTTCTGGGAGCCAGAAGTTGTTAAATTATCCAGAACAATCATAGTCGAGCTAAATCACTTTTCCCTTAAATCAGTTGGAAGTTTTAAAGTGGCTTTCTAAGTTTCTATCATGTTTACTGAACAGTTTTAATGGATAAATGTTTGAAATAGTCTGGTCTTAGCACATACTTGAAAAGGGGCAGTGAGCGAGCTGACTGGAAAAGCGAAGCTCTGCTATCATTTCTGACTCTCACTGGAAGATTAGAGTTTCACAAAAAGACTTTTATCAACAGACAACACCAACAATGCCAAGTACAAACCCTACCACATAGGAAGCAATACTTTCTGTTCTTCACCACTATGTCTTGAAAAATAAGTAGGTTCTGGTCCAATAGTGTATTTCTTGATACTCAATAGACTGTACAGATGTTATACCTTAAAAATAAATTAAAAAATGTAATGTTAAAAATTACCCTTTCGTATTCTTCATTTTCCTAATCTCAAAATCTCTCCTCCCTGACAATTTATATTTAAGATTTGACTTTACTAGAGACTGTTGAATTTGCAGCCTTGTGGTTTGTACCACATGAAAGTTTGGAATCCCATCCATAGACAATGCTGCAAAAGCCTCTCCCCTTGCTGTCTTTTTCTGATATTGTTTCACCCTGGATACTCCCAGTTCTCAGGCCAACCTACATTTCAATCTCTCTCATATCAAAGCTATGCTCCAGTGAGTGGTCTATTATGCTTTGCATATTTGTAAGTATGCTGATTTCAAGTGTGTACCTTGGAATACACGTAAAGATTTCTCCCTCGGGCCCATATGACAGCTCTATGATGGATATTTCAGACATTTGCCACCAGAGGGAGATGACAAAATTTCACAAATGGGAAAAGACAGGAATGGACCAAGAAGCTAAATTCTCTCCACCCCCCCCCCCCCCCC
>JANRGW010042865.1:0-13699 GCA_024733675.1 Psilopsiagon aymara | reverse complement strand
ACATAAAAAGGACATGGAACTGTTGGAACAAGTCCAGAGGAGGGCCACGAGGACGATCATGGGACTGGAGCACCTCCCATACAAAGACAGGCTGAGAAAGTTGTGTCTGTTCAGCCTGGAGAAGAGAAGGCTGTGTGGAGATCTCATAGCAGCCTTTCAATATCTGAAGGGGGCCTATAAGGATGCTGGGGAGGGACTCTTTCTTAGGGACTGTAGTGATAGGACAAGGGGTAATGGGTTCAAATTTCAACAGAGGAAGTTTAGATTGGTTATGAGGAAGAAATTCTTTACTGTAAGGGTGGTGATGCACTGGAATGGGTTGCCCAGGGAAGCTGTGAATACTCCATTGCTGGCAGTGTTCAAGGCCAGGTTGGACATAGCCTTGGGTGGCATGGTTTAGTGGGAGGTGTCCCTGCCCGTGCCAGGGTGTTGGACCTTGATGATCTTTAGGTCCTTTCCAACCCTAACTATTCTATGATTCTATACAGGAAATAACAAGGGAAGAGACTACAATCACTCAGCACCTGCCCACCAATACCTGTACCGACCAAGCAGTAATCTAACCCTTGCAGATAACTGCCCCCAGTTTATATAGTGGGCATGACATGCAGTGGTATGGAATACATCTTTGCCTAGTTTGGGTCACGTGCCCTGTCTCTGCTTCCTCCCTGATTCTCCTCCTCGCTGGCAGAGCATAAAACTCAGAAATTCCTTGGTCAGAGTAAACATTACTGAGGAGCAACTAAACCCATCGGTGTTACCAGCGTTGTTCCCAGGCTGAAAGTCAAAAACACAGTATTGCACCACCTACTAAGAAGGAGAAAAATGACTGCTACTGCTGAACCCAGGACACTACTATAAATGAAGTTATATTTATGAAATGTCACCAGTATGTCAACAAATATCCATTAGTGAGCATGGAAATATTTGCAAGACCCTGTGATAATACAGTCAGGCTTTCATTTCTAGGTCCTTTAAAAACTCAAAATAGAATTATACTTAGCTGTTCTTCATTCTTTGTATCTTGATTCCTTGTCATCTGTGTCACACCTATGTTTTCACCTGGATTCACTTACAAAAAAATATTTTTTTACTTTTTGCAATAGTTTACTTTTACTTTGTGGAAGGTTTTTGTTCAATTCAACTTGGCAAATATGGATGCATTATACATATGTTACTCAAGTTATAACTGAGGGAATAATATTCTGTTTTGTAAAAATTTCAGCTGTTGATAGGAAATAAATTGTGCAAGTAGTCATGCTCAGCAGACGAGTGAAAAACTGAAAGGTTTGTTTTGTTAACTGCTGCTTTAGCGGGCAGTTATTTTCATAAGTTGCTTCTGTACTCCTGGTGTTGGTAGTTGCAAATATCCTGTCACAATTTTTGTCCCTTTTTTAGCGTTGAGATGCAGTTTTCCTTCTTCATAAGGTGCTGATTTGTCTATGAATGGACAGTTTGTTAAGTATAGAAAGCATTGATTAATCTGGGTGGTCTTCTGGTTATATATTGTGCTCATATCAACTAAATTGTTTCTGGATTGTAATATGTTACATTTCAATTCATTGATTCTCCCCAGTGAATATATGTTGTGTATCTTACTAGCATTGAACATGAGTGCTTGAGAATACCATTTTCCTCTAAGAAACAGAAAATTGCACAGCAGAAATATTTCTGTGTACATCTGACAAGGCTTATATTGATTATGTGAATACTTCTCTGCTTTTGTGAGCGAAACAAGGAAATGAAACTAGTGCCCAATAGACAATCTCTGCAGCTTTATGTAAAACACAGAAAACAGTAGTTGTAGCACTGGTATCACTTTGCACAAACATTAGAAGTTATTTCTCCAAAATTGCACTAGATAGCAAGTGTTGTGTTTTCTCAGGACTCTATTTTCTCTGTGATCACTGAAGTTAATTTTGCAGTTGTAGTCTTATCTAAAACAGGTTTACATTAGACATAAAAGCGTTTATAACACAAAGAAGTACAATTTTCCTGATAAATGTGGTTTGCAGCACTGGGCACATAATTAAAGACAGGAAACTGTTTCAAATTGAAAAGAGATTCTTCTGGGTCTTGGCTATGAATGGAAACAGACTTCAACTATGAAGTTCAACCACAAATAGCAAGGGAGATTCTCAAGCCTAATTCTCTGGTTAGGAAGATGCCATTTAAAAAGGCTTCTAGCTCCCTTTTAGGCAACTCCTTCACTGTGAGTTTTGTCATATGATCAAAGTCTTCATCAGGTATTCTGTTGCTTAGTTACCACCAGTCCCTTGGGCAGATTGGTTCTCTTGGGTTGTAGTCAACACTTCATGCAGTTGAAGAGCTTGGATGATATACAGTAAATTAGATGCCCTGAAATTTTTCAGTGGAAGGGCTCTGTAAAAACTGTACGTTGAAATTTTAACTCTTTCGGATTTGTTAGACCATTTGCCTAACAGATATTGCTATATTTAGTATAAATTTTGTCTCCCCCCCCCCTCCTTTTCTCTGTGTTTTGTTTAAATAAAACTATATGTTTCTTCTGTCACATGAAATAAAATTTATTTTTGAAGATTACTGCAAATGTCACTGAACAATGGACATTACATGCAGGAAAAGTACCTGATGTCAGGAAACATAACAATCAAGGGACTGCTTTCTGATGGAAACAGCATTTCCATTGATTCTAAATTATGTTTTTTCTTGTGGGAAACTTGCCATCTAGTAAGGAAAGATATAAATAAGAATGATTCCATCCTTATATATTTTTTAAATAGAAAAATTCACCATTTGTATAAAACACAGATTTTTAGGAAAGAATTGCTTCTGTTGATCTTGCAAAAATATATTATTGCTGTGCTTAATTTGTAAAATACATGCAGTATCTTTTAAAGAGAGAAAGCCTAAAAGCACATACAATTTTAAAACTGCAAATTCACATTTCTTTTACAGTTAACGTAATATAGTTGAATTTTACAACACATGTTTTCTGCCTGGATGAGTTATATGTAGCCCTTTCTCAGAAAACTTCAAGGGGTGCACACTTTTATCAGCATTGTTTAACTTATCCACAAAGGAAATATCACACAAATGCATGACAATACAGGCAAGTATCAGGCTTCTGTTCAGCCCTACATATTGGACCAGTCTTACAGCTTCTCTTTGATTGCCAGTCATAGGATGCAGATATCATTCAATAATCCATATTTTTCCACGGCTGGCATCTGGCTGCTCTGTAGATTCCTGAGGCGGTTCTGTTAGCACTGTGGAGATGCCTCCAGCTCTACCATGTGATTAAGTTGCAGATGGACTACTTCCACAATGCACTTTTCTTTTTCCTATGTTAATCATATCAGGCAGTCTGATATTTGTTTGTGAGCTAGGATATTTGTACATGCTTTAAAAGCAGCCATTTGCCTCCTTATAAAAATGAATTAAAGAACCTGAGATTTTTAGAGGAAATCTTCATATCTTTCCTGACATCACTGCAGTGTATTACAGGAAGCCTTTCCAAAGCCTTATATCTGACTGATAGGTTTTTTAATTCAGTACTATATAAATCTCTTTTGAATGCTTCTTTATCAAAAGTAATCTTCTAAATGTAAATACTAGTTGAGAAAAAATAAGTGGTGAATTTAAGACAATTATTGAGCAAGTACCTGATGTGGGATACCTCTATTCATTGATCTTAAAGCCGTGAAAAAAAATTACTTGGGATAAATAACATAATTTCTGAATTAAAACCATATGAAGTGCTGCTTTTATACAAAGGTCTCATATACTTATGATATAAAATGGAATTGTTTCAGATTGTCCAAATGTTGATATTTATAACTTCTGTATCATGAAATGATTTACATATATACAGCCTGTCCTGAAATCTGGGAGATTTGGATTGAAGTATGGTTTATGCTTAACCTTGGCATGTAGAAGGCCATTTCTGATCCTTACTAATTAAAAGTAGTAAAATATTCCAGCTTTATTCTTAGACAAGCAGATAAGTACTTCTAGATAAGTGCCTGTGTGCTAATTCTTTACTAAACTCCAGACTTTTTCTGAGCATACCCATATTGTATTTTATCATATTATTTAAGAACTATTAATTCTTTGTGTTCATAACAGTTTCAAATTAATATTTGCACAAAATACTTCAGAACATTTAATTACTTTGTTTAATAGAGTTTTCCTCTTAATATTACAGCTTTTTTCAATAAATTGAAAATTATGCAAAGTATGCCTACTTAAGTTTGGCAGTTTTGCATTGCCAAATCACTATTGTTTCACTCTTCATTCGCTCAAAGGATCATTTTTTAAATTAGTGAACTAAAATGAAAAAGTGCATTTTTCTGTTCTCTTGTTTGTGACCCATAATTTTCTTAAGGCCAATTTAAGGTATATTGTCTTTTAGAATGACATTAAATTAGACCTCAGTCATCTGCTTCCTGTCACTTTCTATTATTTTGTACTTGTTCATCAATCCTTGGGGGAAATCAAAGCCTGTGTGTGGCTCCCATTTGAATCTGCATAATTCTCAGTGATGGCTGGGTCAGGAGGTGCTTCCCCATGATATTTAAATTTCTACCGTAACTGGAGCCATTAACCCTTCAATGACGTGGTCATTCGAATAATTTTGTTAGTATGTACATAAGTAAAAGTAAAGTAATTTAAATCTTACATTTAATTGCAAATTATGGTATTTTGATATTTGTAAGAATGTCACTGTTTTGTTTTTTTTTTTTTATAATACTTGGTTTATTCAGGTATGTATTTATTCTGACACACATTCTAAGTACACGTGACAGCAATTTTTACAAGGGTTCTTCTGTTCTGAAAAGAATTTAAATGTATTACTTTTTTATATGCAAACTATTTTGTTCCTAGAAGTTAAATTCTGGTTGTACTTAAGTGCTACTTGTAAAACTCAGGGTACCCTAAGGTAGCTAGCTATAAGAGGCAGAAGGCGTGTTCTCTTTGGTAGTCATGATGACAACGCAGCAGTCTATAGATGGAAAGAATTGCCATCATATTGCACTAACAGAACTGAACGAACTGGTAGAATTAGCTGCCTCAGGAGGAGGAACACTGCATGTGCCTTCTATATTCATCAAAGGTCTGTTAAAAGCTCCTCAGTCACAGCTAAAAATAGTCATAATCTGTATTTCTCATGATCAACCAACAATAACTAAAAAAGGAGAAGGGCACACCTGAACTGACATGTCTTGTAAGTGCTCACTCTTACTACAGCAACAGAATGATGGAAAAGTATAGAGGAATCAAATACATTTTTAGATGACAGTCTCATAAACATGGCTTAGTATAAGAGATGAGAATGAGTTATTTTACTGGAGCGGTAAGCATCTGACAAGGAGACAAAGTGAAACGTAGTAGCACTCGTTATTCAGGAACAGGCATGGTAACAGCTGACTCTTCAACTGAATGATCATATCCAGTGAATGCTGGTCTATGTTGCATGTCTTGGCTCAACCTGATGGTTTTTATCTTGGCTTCCACATTAAATGCATGGGAAAAGGCTTCTGCAAGTTTCCAGATCTAATCATATGCATTGGTTTTCTAAGATGCTGTGGGAAGTTCAGATCCTCATCTTATTATTAATTAAAGGAGAAGTAGTATTAATTATAAAGTGCTGTTCATTTACACTGTGTGTGATGCAGTAAAAGCTGTATGAAAAACTGGTGGTGAGGTTTGAAAAGCTCTACTTCCTTCTGTCTCCAAGGCAAAGTAAATCACTAATGTGTGCTTGCATAGGAATCATTCAATCCACTAGAGTCACTAAATCATACAAATCTGCTGAGAAAAAAGGTTTTGAGAGCCTATCCAAACTTCTTTTTTTTTTTTTTTTGCAAGCATTAGGTAACCTCAGACATCTCAGTCGTCATTTACACCTTTTGGTATGGCTTTTACTTTGTTCGATTTATTGACAGATAAAATCTTTCAGAAAAATGATATAAACAAACACTGATCTTCTCCCTCATGTATATGAAAACCTGGATTCTGTGGGGCTGTCAAGGAGATGGTTATAGCTCTTTGATTTTCCATGTAGCCCCAGGCCTCTGTGTTGCTTTAGCCTGTGCCAGCTGGCAGTGGTTCCCTAGAGACCATTACAACATTGGGTTTAGAACTCCCTGCACTTTGTGTGTTCTTCTTTCCCACTTAAAGCACAGAAGGGTGCACACACAGTGGACAGTAAATGACCTAGCTACCAGGTACATACAGAAGACCCTGCTTCTCTGGGTTGTGTAGATATAATGTTGGAGATATCAGACCAGAAAGAAGAAATATGTGAAAAAGTAGGACTTTTTCTTTTGAAAGGATCCCATGTGATGACTCCAGGTAATGTACTAAAATCTCCAGGCATTGTATAGCTGGACTTGTGCCATGGTTTAAGCCCAACCAGCAACCCAGAACCATGCAGCTGCTCTCTCAATCAACACCCCCCCTTTCTTCCCCCTCTCCCAGAGGGATGGGGTGGAGAATTGAAAGAATGTAACTCCCACGGGTTGAGATAAGAACAGTCCAGTAACTGAGGTATAACACAAACCAATGCTGCTACCACCAATAATAATAACAATAAGGGAAATACCAAGGGAAAGGAATACAACCGCTCACCACCTGCTGACCGATATCCAGCCTGACTGAGCAGTGATCTAACCCTTGTGGATAACTGCCCCCAGTTTATATAGTGGCCATGACCTGCTGTGGTATGGAATACCTCTTTGGTCAGTTTGGGTCAGATGTCCTGTCTCTGCTTCCTCCCGGCTTCCCGTCCTCCCTGGCAGAGCATGAGATGCAGAAAGTCCTTGATCAGACTAAATATTACTGAACAATAACTAAAAACATCGGTGTTATCAGTGTTCTTCCCAGGCTGAAAGTCAAAAAACACAGTGCTGCACCAGCTACTAAGAAGGAGAAAAATGACTGCTACTGCTGAACCCAGGATAACCGGAAACAGCAACACCACTACCTCCACCCCCCCAAAAAAAAAAAAAAAAATGCTGTGGTTAGAGATTTTTCTTCTACTATTTTACTCTCTGACCTAGATGCAAGAATTTCCCAATTTTCTAGTTTAATGTTGGGCTCATAGACCTGAGCTTTGGCTCTATCAATCAACAGAGACTGTGTCTTGTAGCTACTGCTTCTTATTTGGGAGTCCTGCAGTTTTTTTGGCTATGGCATTTCTGGATGTTTCAAATATACCTTACTGCGTCAACTATCTCAATTTTCTGAATAGACTTGACTTGTAGATGTGTTGCAAGCCTTCAAAGCCTATTGCTTTTTGTATATATTTAGCAGTAAGGCCCTGTTCTGCCAGTCTGCCCAGTTTGGTTTGGTTTTGGTTTGTTTGTTTTCAAAAATGGCAAGAGAGTTAGGTTAGTATACCATTTAAAAATGAAAATAAAAAGGAAAAAAAAAAAAAAAGAAAAATCAAGAATATCTGAATAATTTAAAAATTAAAATTAAATTAAACAATTAAGGTGTCTCAGAGTGGAATATTCTGTAATGCAGCAGGCAAAGGCATAAAATGCATGATGAAGCCAGATAAAGCCAAATGGAAATTAAAAGGGCATTTTTAACAGCAGAGGTAATTAACCTTCAAAAAACCCTCCTCAAAATATGCTCTCCATTTATCAGTCAAAACCATTTATTTAGTTTTGATATCTTTCTAAAATATATAACTTCTTTTAGCTAAGTACTGAAATTCCTTGGTGGTTTGTTGCATGACGTCTTAAGAAAGAGGCTATATAACACCTATTATCTTGTGATTTTGTGGACTAAGACATAAGTGGTCTGTAAATTGAACCTATAAAAATAACTGGTAAAAACTGATCATCAGCCAGAGTACACCAGATCCTCAAGACATCCTCAGGCTTGACATTCAAAGATGGAGAGCTAAAGCCTACAGAAAACAGCACTTGCCCATTGCTTTTCAAAGAGCAGTGGATAGAGTACATTAATTCTTACACTTTGGATCTTAACAGTTCTTGAACACCTTTTGCTGGCTGCTGAGGGTATTGGATTGCGAAAGGATCCTAAATGCAAGGTGAGGTGAAGAAGGTATACAGAGGAAAGAACAGAATGACTGTAGCAAAGGGTATAATTAAGAAATCACAATGGTGATAGCATTTAAAGAATTTTAAATGAAGGTGACCCAGAATACATTTTAACATTAAGGCCTTCAGTTTATGATTTGGGAAAACTGAGTGAGATTAGTTGATTTCTTATGACACAAGCTTCCTTTTTGACCTTATGCAAGCCATAATACTCTTTCTGCTAAATGAGAACAACAGAACATGTCTACCTTGTGTAGTCTGAAGAAAGGTAAATAAAAATGGAAATATGGTAAAATACAACATAATGGAGTGTATAATGGCTTAAGATGATGAAATATAGTATAACACAGTGTCTATTTTAATTAGTTTTCAGAGAAAAGCAAAATGAGATAGTACTTGTGTACTATCCAGAAGTATAGTACTGCAGCGAGATCTGTATTTTCTTTATTTGAATTATATTGGCTTTTTTTTTTGGTGTAATACAAAAATTAAAGTTTCCAAGTATAATAGATTTGCTTATTTATGTTACTTTTCATGTGAATGCAAACCATTAACCTAATATTTTTCTAAGACAAGTTTAATAACTGAACTTCCTGGCAAAGTTTAGAACCTGTCAAGATAAGCACACATGAAAAGTTTTGCAGAATAATGGCATCAGTTCTTTTATGGAAGTAGACTGAAGACTGATAAAGCTTGAGGAATCTTTATTTGCTAGGTTTTCTCATCGAATGTGGAAATGGGCCAAAGTAAAGACCTGCAATTTGCAATGCATTTATTTAAACTACCAGTAGAGGAGAATAGAAATTAGAAGTACTAATGGTAGATTACTATCTATAACTACATCCATCAGTGATGGCTTTTAAACTTGATGGTCTGAATTCAACCCCCATATTTGGAAATCTATGTCTCTCAGAGATTGGATAGCATCACTCTGTACCTGATCTGTCCTATCTGGGTTTTGCGATTTCGTCTTAAATATCCATTCACTGTTGGAAATAGGTGTAGGTGTATCATCAGTTCAACACACTGTGTCTGTTCTAAATCCCTGATCTGATCCTTCCCTGCCTGGCTCTTCTGCCATCATTTACCTCCTAAAGTCCAAAGTCCTTGCTTCCACTTTCCGTCTGTTTGGCTTCCACTAACAGCATATAAAAATGGTAGTGAAAATTATAAATTATAAGGAAATTTACTTTTTTGCCAGCTGAACATGTTCTCTTTTCCAGATATAATAGGCCCTGTTGCTTATTTTTTAAATAAGGGATAAAATTGATGGAAGATTTGAGACAGAAGGACGCTTTATATACAGTCAAAGATTTAAATTGTACAGGAGAATGAAGTCTGTTCCCTCAGAGAGGAAATCTGGGTTATACATAACTCTTAGATAAACTTTATAAAATCAAAAGTTCAAAAGATCATTTCGGTCAAAAATTTAAAAAGGTATATTCTAAAACTACTGAATTAGTAATAATTACAGTTACTATATTCACTTTCCTGCCAGCAGTATTCTTTCTCATTTGAATTTAACTTTGAGATTATGTAGAAGAAATACAGTAACAAATTATGGGCATGTGCAGTGTAATTACCACACTTGTCTTTTCTGCCATGTTCCAGTATTAAAGGATTATTTTATTTGAGAAAACAACACAGGCTTACTGAAAGGGTCATATTGAGAGAAGGTTGGTAACATATTCTATACAGTGTCATTATCTTCAGAACCTAAAAATCCTTTCCAAGAAACTGGATAAAGCCTATATTAAAAAAGCATAATAAAATAAATGTACCTTTCATTTCTCTCCATTATTTGGAAAACACATTTTAAAACTTTTTTTTTACACGTTTATTTTGTTCATTTATTTTGTGAAGAATATCTACATACCTTCAACAATTCTGAACTTTACAGTGAGGATGTGTTTGTATCTGTGAGATAGCACTTACTACACATTGTCTTATGCAATACTTACCTGCCTCAGAAATCCTCTTGTACTTAGAAGTGCGAAGTTCAGTTCTTTTTAAAGAATTCAACTCTTATTCAAATATTAAATAAAATAACTGAAAATATAATGGAAGTATTAAACCTTATAATTATTGTAGTTTCCAATATAATAGAATTGAAGTTTGTTAAAGATTGAGTAGGAGAAAAAATGGGAACAAATTGAGATGTGTTTTTCTTTAAAGCAAATAGACTTTTAATGTATTGTAAGACACAGACTTTTTTAAAAACAAGTAAAAAGCATAAAAACCCAAATGTGCCAGCTCTGACATTTCCTGTCTGATGACAACGATGAGATCCAGCCTGTTAAGGGCTTAAAATGAATGTCTTGTCTAATTTGTGCTCTTCATTTTTATTTCTTTCCTCCCAACTGTCTCATTTTACCCCACCTGTCACACATCACACTTTCACACCCCTACCTTACTTTTTCAGATATTAAAAGCTTTGCCTTTTGTTTTTCCCCATCTTAAATGTGATCCAGACTTTTCTTTTTAACTATTCACTTTCCTTTTTCCCTCTTTGTTGTTTAACTTCCTCGTCTGTGTGCTATTTACTCTTTCATTTTTCAAATGAATTCTAGAACTCTTAAGGAAAAATAAAACAATAAATTTAAATAACATCGGACATATATAATAAAAATATTAGTGCTTAAGTGCATGCATGTTTCCTGTAAAACAATAATAGCACAATGTCTTTAATAATATAGTTTAAACAAAACATTAATGGATTTCCTGGACGTACTATTTATGTTTTGAACGTTTAAAACCTTTATATTCATCTTCCTAGAATTCTGGTATTCTTGTCAGGATGGTGTAAATTCTATACAGCTGAACAACAACAGAGTTGTAATAAGCACTAGTAAGAGACATGCAACTTGCAAGTCATTCAGCTTTCTTCACATCTTGTTTTCTAATACCTGAGACATAAATTAACTTCTCAAAAATTGACTCTGATTATATCTTACTTATTTTGGATAATTCTATGCTTCCTAAACCAAGTGCTTCTTAGGTTTACATATTGGGCATGCACAGCTAAATAACTACAGTTATTCTGTCTTATTAATTTTATTAATTACATTTGTTTATTGATAACATTTGGATCTGGAGCTGTGGCCAAATATGCTATGCCTCTGAATATAAATAACTTCTGTTAAGACATCTAAACCACTGAAGTATAGATGCAAATGCTAGAAGTGCCAAATACCTAATAAATGATAATGCAAATGTTTGATTTGAAATTTGGTTGACTTGCTTGAAGAGATGGTTAAACCATATAGTCTCAATTTTTTAACTAATTATAATTGACAATTGAATTTAGCTTCTTTTTAACTTGTTGAATCCTCACTTTTTTAGTTCCTTCCTTTTTATTTTTGATTATTTCATACCGAAAAGCATTTTTGGCTTTACTTTCAGAAGGCACTTCTTTCCTGTTGTGATAATCCCGAATTTTATTTGTATGGGTTTTTTTTCAAATATCATTCTATTTTTTCATTCAAAATTGCTAAATATGTTCTGTAATGCTGCCTGTCACACATTAATGTCAGTGACTCGAAGCTGTGTTTAAGTTATCCACTGGCATCTAGTAATTATCCTGAACCATGAAATAGAAGGCAATATTCTCTGATGTGTAAAATTTCAATTCTGCATGTAATTCTTCAATCTTAAACACATGTAGAAAAAAAAATCTCAGTTTAACTTTCAGTATTAAATGCTTTAAAGTTCATTTTGTTGGGATTTTTTCCTTATAGGTCCTTTAAACCTGACACCATTGTAGCACAATCCAACTTAAACATATGTCCCAGCTGAAATGATATGATGGTGACCACACAATATATGTCACACTGTAAGCATGCTTGTGGCTTGCTCTGCTGAAACTTCTTTCATAATTTGTATTGATTTTTTTAATGCTGTTCTCTGAAAGTTTTAAACTATATCAGAATTAATCATAATATATTTTCCTGGCAGGTATTTTAAACAATTGAATCACTAGTTACACAGGATTTGTCTAAATCACTGACAGTTTTCATCTTTTGACAAGCTGAAGATGTACAATAGCAATGCTTTATATGAGTATAAAATGAAGCTCTTGCTTCCTTCTAAATCTTATTTGTCCTCTGTTTTGAGACAATGCTTCATACCAAATGCATGCACATAGACACAGTGTATTGGTATCAGACACAAAGTATGTGAATTCTGATACCTTTTCATCAGTTGTAAACCAAGAATTCTATTTTTTAAATGATATCCTGCCAGCTTTTTCACAATCCATTAATTCCTGGATCAACATCAGAAGGAATGTCAGAGCCAAGTGAAATTCTTGTAAAACACAGATGTCAGGATCAAAAGTCAGAGACATTCTCAGAACAGCAGGGAAGCATGCTTGTTAGACCTTAATCGTAACAATTAGTATCTGCCATGTGACATTTTCTATACCCTGCCTATATTTCTGTTAAGTTCCAGGCATGTTGAAAAGAGAAAGTATTTCATGAAGTTCAATACAAAAGTAGATGGGCTATTAGCCTTATTATTTCTCTTTTTGGCACTCTTCACAAACTTTTCTGTAGCGTCTTACCCTAAACAGTAAAAAAAATTGCATCATCCTAACTTTAGATTGAAGCAACTTTACATTAAAAATATTTTATTCTGTTCTGAAAAAAATCTGTTATATTAAGGTATTCCTTTAATGTATATGGTTAATGATTAACAAATCTTCAAGGAAAAGGCTGCTGGCAATTAGAAAATCAGTTTGCTTTGCAGAAAAACTACTTGTATTCTTAGGAGTTAGTGGCTAGAGTTATGCAGAATTTACAGATTTTGTTGTTTTTAACCATCCAAGTTTTGAATGCTTTACACTCAGAATAATAATCCCAGAAATTAAAACAAAAAATATCTTTATGTGCATTAGACAGAAGCCACAGAAGACACTGAAATGGTAAAGCTCCTTTCTACTAGTCTATTACATTACTGAATTGGCATTCCAAGTTTAAGCAACCATTTGAGGAACAGACAGGCTTGCAGGGCTGTATTTGTCCTTCTTCATTGTGGTATGCTATAGGCACATTAGAGGTTACTTTTATTACGATTCTTTATCCTTTTCTTAGCCTTCCTTTAATTGTTACATTGATACAGCAAAAGCTATCAAGCATGCAAACAAAACTTTTCATTTTGGTGTAGTGGAGAAGGATAAGGAGGAAAAGAGAGAAGAAAAGTATCCTCAAACTGAGAAAACAGGATCTTTGAAGCAGTTTAAAGTGTTGATTAGTATTAATACTTTATATAATATATATGACATTATATAAATAATACTAAATAGAGCAAGTTGAAATTCTTAGGGATGGGGAAGTTAAGTAAGCTACCAAAAAAAAAATGCTATTATCTTCTATTAACTTCTTATGCATTTGAGAAAAGATACGGAAAAGTACAGTGTTAGGGAACAACGATAATGTGGCTTCAGGAGTTAACATTTTCTATAGACACATGAGAATAAACTTATTCTCTACTCAATCTGGAAGAAGCTGGTCATTTTGGCTGAGGAATTCAAAATGCTAAATACAAGATTTTGAGGAGGAATTTAGAATCATAGAATCATAGAATAATTAGGGTTGCAAAGGACCTTAAGATCATCTAGTTCCAACCCCCCTGCCATAGGCAGGGAC
>JANRGW010042864.1:0-25443 GCA_024733675.1 Psilopsiagon aymara | reverse complement strand
GAGGTCTCCACGCAGCCTTCTCTTCTCCAGGCTGAACAGCCCCAACTTTCTCACCCTATCTTCATACAGGAGGTGCTGCAGTCCCCTGATCACCCTCATGGCCCTTCTCTGCACTTTTTCCAACAGTCCCATTTCCTTTTTATGTTGAGGACACCAGAACTGCACACAGTACTCCAAGTGAGGTCTCCAGGAGCAGAGTAGAGGGGCAGCATCACCTCCCTTGACCTGCTGGTCATGCTGCTTTTGATGCAGCCCAGGATACGGTTGGCTTTCTGGGCTGCGAGCACACACTGAAGCCGGCTCATCTTAAGTTTCTCATCGACCAACACTCCCAGGTCCTTCTCTGCAGGGCTGCTCTCAACCGCTTCTCTGCCCAACCCGTAGCTGTGCCTGGGATTGCTCCGGCTCAGGTGTATGAACTTGCGTTTGGCATGGTTAAACTTCATGGCCAATGCCAACATCACAATCATGTCAAGGTCCTTCTGGATGGCATTCCTTCCTTCCAGAGTATCAACTGAACCACACATCTTGGCGTCATTGGCAAACTTGCTGAGGATGCACTCAATCCCACTGTCCATGTCACCGACAGAGATGTTGAACAAGACTGGTCCCAACACCAGACCCTGAGGGACTCCACCCATTCCTGTCTCCAACTGGACATTCAGCCATTGAGCACGACTGTTTGTGTGCTGCCGTCCAGACAGTTCTTTATCCACTGAGCGGTCCATCTATCAAATTGATGTCTCTCCAACTTAAAGAGAAGGATGTTGTGTGGGAAATGATGTACTATGAAGAGAGCACACAATTTAAAATCCCAATATTTTTTGCTTGAGATTATTTAACTGTTCAGAATCATCTATCAAACACTTACACAAGCACATACTGCAATAGTTTTTTAAAGTTTATTATTTAATCGTTAAACTATGATTTCTGTGAAATATATGATGTGTAACATATGAATATGTTAAAAAAATGCATTCATATAGCAGTAAAGTAACTATCCTCACTAACTAAAGTAGCTACTGCACACTTCTCTTTGGTAAAATGTTGTTTTTCTTATGAAGGCATCAGAGCAATTAATCACTAATGTAAATAAACAGTTGCTTAAATAAAAACTATGACTTAGATCAGTAAATCCTATTAGATTAAGGCACTTATGCCATAATCTTCACCACAGTACAACCAAACCAAATTATAACTTCTTCCTACTGTTTCTGACATTCAAAGCTATAATTGCAAAAACAGAATTTCTCCAAGCATCCAGTGCAGAAAAGAACTGTACTAAAAGCTTAAGGAAACACACTGCAAACTGTACGTTCAGCACTGTGGACCAGAAAAGTAGCTGCTTATCATGCTGCATACCTTAAATATCTGGTGAGGCTGCAAGGCAGGAGAAAACATCCAGCTGTGGGTAAGCCTTTGGAAGACACTGTGAGTGATGGTAAGTGCAGGCCCACAGAAAATGGGCATGGGTGAGAGTGAGCAAGAGCCCAAGAACAGGAAGTTACAGCCATAAGATATGTCTTTCACTTTTTTGCCATGTTCTCTAAAAGTCACACCTTCTCAGTAGGGGCTGGTAATACCGCAGGGACTGAGCACAGGTTTTTGAGCTGCTTATAGTCAGAATTCCGGTATGAGATAGTGCAGTTTCATTACTCCTCTGCATTCAAAGGTCGTAAGACCACAAAGCCTGTTGAGATAGGACAAGGGGTAATGCTTTTTAACTGAAAGAAGGTAGATTCAGACTAGTTGTAAGGAAGAATTTTTTTATGGTGAGGGTGGTGAGACACTGGAACAGGCTGCGCAGAGAAGTGGTAGATGCTCCATTCCTGGAAACATTCTTAACTTCTGCTTGAGCTACAGCACAACTTTCCAAACAGATAAGCAGACACAAGATTCTCATTTAAAGACCTGAAGTGACAGAGAATGACAGCACTCTTGCTCTCTCATCTCTCTAGGTGTCCAGCCATAGTTTGTTAAGCTGGGACTGCACTTTTCCACCAAGCTGAAGGGGTGCCCACTATACAAGTTCTTCCTTGTTCAGATGTCCACATTCAGATAAAGTCATGTTCATCCCTAATGCCATAACCTAACTAGGCTGAGCTTCTTATGCTTTTCACAAAAGTGACAACTTCTGGCTCATTTTTGCTGTTCTTTCCAAACTATATCCAATTACTGGCACCCTTTCAGGAGCAGACAGCACTGCAAACTTTCTGCAGTTACCTATAACATTTATATTGCTTCTCTGCTCCCACTTTATATTCTTCTTTTTATATCCTTTTTATATTCATTCTGTTAGCTACAACGTACTGCTCTGAAAGGTCAGATTCAATGAATTACTTAATGCAATGGCAAGCTGAGGCACAAAATGTTGCTGCTTAACAGTCTCTGGTAGTTTCACCATAGGCTGAGCTTCAGCTCTGTGATCCAAGGGGATCAAGACAGAAATGCTCACAATAACAGCTTTAATTCACTTGCTCCAAGCAACAGGCACATCCACCCTGTGTTTCACCTTGGGGAAGCTTCTTTTAAAACAAAGTTTTAACTACCAGAGGCCATATTCAACACATTGCACTGGGAAATATCTCCTGCTTTGCAACGGCAGTGCGTGACTTTCAAAGCTCCTTTCCCCGAATTTCTGAACTTCTGGAATTTGGCCAGCTACTGACACATGACAGCAGTGCCATCAGGTGGCAAGACCCAGCATGAAGTTACTGCAACGACATGCTGCACAGATACCTAGAAGATGGCAGACAACACAGGGTTTCCTTGAGGCTCCTCTTCCAAACGCTATGGAGCACCAACAGCTTGCAAGGAAATCATCCCACAAAGACTGGACTGTGAAGGACTGGCATCACGCAGCCAAAATGCACAATAGACAGCAGAACCGCCTTTGAGAGGCAGGCACCATGTATGTGAACCTTCATGCCCTATATGTAACTATCTCCCATGATTACTCAATCACCTCCCCTTTCTCACCCATGGTCTTTCTTCCTTGATCTACAGTCTCATTCCTCAAAGGCTCCTCTGCACCCTGCCCATGCAGCCTCTGAGCACAGGTGTTAGAAAGTGTGGTCTTGCAGGTCCTAGGCTCCATCACTATCTTGGCCAGAACGTGTTTCCACGTGGGCAGTGCCATGGACTGGAGTGAGACATGGATCACTGTGTGGCCCGTAGCAGAGGGCAGATGCAATATTTCCTCTATAGCCCCAGTGAGTGGACACCTGGGCTTCAGAACCCACCAGCAGAAGTTTACTGATGATACAGGCCCCCAGATTCTTCCTTGTAGACTCCTGGAAGTACAAGAGTTCAATGTGTCCATGTGGACAGCACTGCAAGTACAAAATCTGAGAGGTTTTGCTTCAGGAAATTGAGGGGAACTCAGTATCCCCAGCAGTACTTTTTCTCCATCTAGAATAATGACACAATGTGCCTTATGGCACATGGAGGACAGAGAGGTGATTCAAGACTGCCAGCATGGATTCACCAAGGAAAAGTCCTGCCTGACCAACCTAGTAGCCATAGCCTTCTATGATGGAGTGAATACATCAGTGGACAATGGAAAAGCTATGGATGTTGTCTATCTGGACTTCTGTCCAGATGGAGACCAGTGACAAGTGGTGTCCCTCAGGGGCCCGTACTGGGACCAGTGCTGTTTAATATCTTCATTAGTAACATAGGCAGTGGGGTAGAGAGCAGCCTCAGCAAGTTTGTAGATGACACCAAGCTTAGTGGTGTGGTTGAAACACCTGAGGTTCAACAAGGCCAACTGCAAGGTTCTGTACCTGGGTCAGGGCAACCCACAGTATCAATACAGGCTGTGGGATGAAGGGATTGAGAGCAGCCCTGTGGAGAAGGATTTAGGAATTGTGGTGGATGAAATGCTGGATAAGAGCCAGCAGTGTGAGCTCGCAGCAGAGAAAGCCAGCTGTATCCTGGGCTGCATCAAAAGGAGCATGACCAGCAGGTCAAAGGTGATCCTGCTCATGAGACCCCACCTGAAGCACTGTGTTCAGTTCCAGGGTCCTCCACACAGGAATGACATAGACCTGTTGGAGTGAATCCAGAGGAGGACCATAAAAATGTTATGATGGATGGAATGCCTCCCTTGTAAGGAAAGGCTGAGACAATCGAGGTTGTTCAGCCTTGAGATGGCTGCAGGAAGACCTTATTGCAGCCTTCTAATACCTTATAAGGGCTCATAAGAAAGATGGGGACAAACTTTTTATCAGGGACAACAGTAATGGTTTTACACTAAAAGAGGGGAGATTTAGTCTACATATAAGGATGCAATTTTTTACAATGAAAGTGGTGAGACACTTGACCAAGTTGTCCAGAGTGGTGGTAGGTGCCTTATTCCTGGAAACACTCAAGGTCAGGTTGGATGGGGCTCTGAGTAACCTGAGGTAGTTAAAGATGCCCCCGATCATTGCAGAGGGGTTGGACTAGATGACCTTTAAGTGTCCTTCCCCACCCAAACTATTCTATGATTCTACTATAAAAAAAGAAATGCTTACTTAGTTTGTCAGCCTGAAGTGACAGCTTTGCCTTGGATCACGCTGACCTCCCGTTCTGTCCTCCTGAACTCCTCAGCATCTCACAGGAACTTTAGCTCCAGCTGTTGTTGCCTGACTTACAGAAGCATTATGACACCCACAGCCTTTCCTTTGAGTGAGGCAATCCCCAGAGGGATTACATTAACTGAATATATTAGGTATCTTTAGAAGAATGTATGCAACACATATACATAAATCCATAGCTAACCTCTGTATGCTATGAATACTGGTATCCTAAACCTCCCCCCACTATAAAACTAGCAATACTCATAAAACAATAAGGGTTATTAAAAAGACCCTATATTGACATAATTTGCTATTTTAACATGCATTTTCCTAGTAAAACATAAAAGAAAAATTAGTTTCTAATACTGGAGAGAATCACAATGACATACCAGAATCAGCACTTTTAATTTATCACTCTCAGGTAGAGATACAGGAAATATTTCAAGTAAGTATTTTAAAACTAACAACTATACTCACAACAGATCAACTGTACAAACCATATGTAATGTAATTATAAGGTTTTGGTTTAAATGAGCTGCAGAACCTCAGGTTTTCATTTCTAAATAATGCACACATCCTAATCCATGATAATACAGCTTTATGAATCACATTCTTCTTTCTTTATGCATATACATACAAACACATGAAAATGCACACATACAAGTGCAGAAGATATACTGCATGCGTACGATATGCTATTTGTGCAAAAAAACAGCCCTAAAGCCTACATTAGTAAATTGTATCCTCATTCTATACACCTCAGGGCACAAATAATACAACCACCTCTTTCTCCAACAACAAAAAAAAAATGGTTGCAAAAGACTGTGTTAAATTTGCTTTCACTCCCACATATCAATATGTGGTATAGTTCCTTCCTTAAACCCACAGCAGTTTTTATGAATTATTAACTAACTCAGCATGCCTGCTGGACACTGTAACATGACTATAATTGGTGTAGAACACTAAGAAATTGTTTCAGTACTTTTAAAGGAGAAGAAAGTGCTATCTTTACTAAAGCACTTGTGCTAATATTTAATTAAAGGCTTTGAATACAAACTGAATTTCAGATAAAATGCAGAACAAAGGCTTATTTCTGGTCACAAAAGTATAATTTCCATGTAAAATTGAGCAGTAAGGAGAATGACACAAGATAAAGAATTAAAAAGAAACTGAACTGCAAACCCAATTAATGAATAGTTTTAATTTTTTGTTGTCTTCTAAAACTGAGTTGCAGCTTTATTCTTGATAACTCTTAGGCAGCTGATATTTCCCTTTTAACTCTCAGGCATATTGCAATGATGCATAGAAAAGAATATTGAACAGAAATATAATGTATGGAACAAAGATTTCAGTGCAACGATTAAACCTCATGACTCCTACAGATTTTATGAAATACAGATGACCTC
The DNA here is from genome assembly GCA_024733675.1 of Psilopsiagon aymara. Lineage (NCBI taxonomy): Eukaryota > Metazoa > Chordata > Aves > Psittaciformes > Psittacidae > Psilopsiagon > Psilopsiagon aymara. The sequence continues at coordinate 19,475 of JANRGW010042864.1, read as the reverse complement.
AAGGATTTTAAACTGCTACAGCAACCAATTTTCTTCTGTAGAAGAAGAACAGCCTTTCTGTGTATTGCTTTCTGAGTAACAGACCTGCTGAAAAGCTGAAGTGATCATCAGAAAATTGGTAAGTTCTATGATATGACAAGACCTTTGCATCTCCTGGAGTCTTGTTTGATTCATAAGCTGAACAAATTTGGTTTTAACTAAGCCTCCAACCAAGCTGAATTTCACTTTATTTAACAATATAGACAGTGGGCTGCAGGGATTTTGCTTTGTGCAGTAAGTAAAATACATTAAGTTTTAGTCTGCATGAAAAGGCATAAGAGCTAACAGAACAATTAACATTTCAGCACACACTGTGTAAGAAATATGCCTTTAGGGTAGTGGAGGTTGATGGCAATCTGGGCTTATCGCTATAAAATCTGTTTTGGTGTTTGCAGTCTCTATTTTGATATTTCTTACTTCTTGGCTTCCCAGAACCAGTTTCTCTTGGTTTCTCAGATGAAGACAAAAGATTAAGACCAGCATACTTTGGAAGTCACCTGCTGTGACACACCGGTGATCCATCTTTCCCTTGTTACTGTTGCTACTTCCAGGAGGTCTGTGACGACTTGAATGTTTCAAGTTAAGCAAAAAGGCAAACTGAGAAAGGTATCTTTGGGGAAAAGCCTAATAAAAAGCTAAAGTGGAAGCTAAAATGCTCTCTTACACTATTTTTCATGTGCTACTTGTAATAAACTACGGATGATAATTGTCGCACCAAAAATCAAATCAGGAAGAGCTAATAAATCACACAAAAATCTACTCCACTAAGCTGCCTTTTCAAGCATTCTGCATTTTTTAAAGGTGAATTTATTTTAGCCAGTTTTTTTTTTCTACTAGTTTTTGTCTCAGATCCTTTGTTTAATAAGAAACTGATTTTGTTCTTTGACTTTCCACTATATTCCAAAGTCATCCCTATGAGTGGTAATATTTAACTGAAGAACCTTACTTTGGGGATTAATGAGTCAGAATATGTAAAAGTGTTCTGCTTCCCTTTTAACTAAACTTCTGATTGGGCGTATCTGATCAAGTTAGATATAGATACTCGATCTCAGTGATTCTGGGAGTCCTTTTTGGTTGTACTACTGCTAAATTAAAAATATGATCTAATTCTGTTTTCTAGACCATCAACCAACACAGAAGTCCCTCGAACATTTCTATCCCAATTACATTATACTATCAACTGCTAAGAGAGACTATGAGTCACATAATTATTCTTATTGGAGGGAAGCAGGAAAGAGAAAGGACTTATCAATGCCAGTCTTAAGCCTTTTGATCTTATTTCTCAATATTTTTAAAAAAGCTTCCAAAAAAAATTAGGCCTTGCCAACACAAAGAGAGAGACCTAAAAATTTAGAGTCAACTGCACCAAGAGCCAAATCCAATTTTCTTACGGCACAATTAAGTCTAAACATCTCTGAATCAAAAAGAAGTTTGGATTGACAGAGCTGTGTCAGACTAGTATTCAGCCAGCTACTTCTCATTTGTACTATTTGTGTGATTCACCAGCTCCACAAAAAAACTACAAGTTACTGGTGCCAAGTACTGTCACCCCCATATATTTTTGGCTGACTGACAGGCAACACTGCTGTCAGAGCAATGAAGTACAGAAGTATAGATATAGTCTTGGAAGTAAATGGGATTATGATACCGAAACCTAACTCTGAGAATCAGGAAGCCAGAAAGACACTATATCAACATACCAAAGAGCCAGATAAAGGTCTTCCCATCTTCAGGAACTCCTGAGTCAGGTTTCCATTATAAAATTGAATAAAATTATACTATTATACCAACGGCTCATAAAGTACCAGGAACTCTACATGGCACTTTGCTCTGAGTAGGGTTTTACCCAGTCACTCTCCTTATCTCCTTCTCACCCCAGAGAGTGCTGCTTCCAACTTGATCTAGAAAAAAAGTGCTCCCTTAATTACAGGAAGAGGACTATGCCACCACTTGATATGCCAGCTGTACTCAGTTTCGAAGAAGCCCAGCGAGAAGGACTTAAGACCTCAATTTACTCATATTTTCCAATTGCATGGTTCAAGAGTTTTTAAAAGCTACTCATTTTTGAATTTTTAATCCTCCATTCTCACTGTGCTACAAAAAACCCAAATTAAACTCAAAAAACAAAACACAGCCAACACACAGTTATGCTACCTTTATTTTCTCCAATTCGACAAACAGGTGAGTTTTTTTAAATGCACAGACCTCTTCAAATATAGACACTGCCAGGAGCTTCTGCAGAACTAACAGCTTAAAACTAAAAGCTGGTATTTCACATTCATGATACTATACAAGACATTGCAAATTGGACACAGGCTTTTCTCCCTTCTCTCTCAACAGTTTAAATTACCTGTTACATTTCCTGTGAGCATTGGTGCATATAAAACTGCCGCCCTCAAAATATCATTCCTTAAAAACAGAAGATTAAAAACTTTCTGCCTTTCCTTGATACAAGGTGCCTGTAGCAGATATAATCCCCCAAGGGTAAACTTACAAAACCATAAAAATATCATGCTTGCCCTCCAGTTCTTGACATCACCTTTACTGTCTTTTTATCAAAATACAGCATTTTGTTACAATTCATAGTGACTACGAGCCTTTTTCCTGATACTGCCATCTCCCTTTTAGTCTTTTAAAGAAGTATTTCTCTGTCATCCTGACGCTATTTAAGCAGTAGATAAAAACCAGTTATTTTTTATGATCCAGATGTCCAGCACTGCCTCAAGATAATGGGGAATGTTGACGTTACCACTGTCCATGCTGTTTGTAACACAAGTCTTCACAAAGTATCACACACCTTACATGATACAACTACCACATCTCAAAAATGGCCATGTTTTCTATTACAGTAGCTCCATTAGCTGATGTGTACACGCTTAATCAGTCAGCAACTGACTGGCAGGATGAGGAAGTTGCAAATTTCCCAGTGAGGGCAACCACACAATTATGGAAGGACAGAGCTGCTCTGTGCATGCAGTGGTGAAGGCATCCCTGTCATACTTCACAGTAATTCCTTACTGGCAGCCCCAAATGCACAGCACAATCCTCTCCTGTCAGATCATACTGCTTCTCCAAGCCCAGAAACTATTCTGCACAGACTGGCACCTTCCTAGCAAGGTCCTGAACCTGCCTCTGTCTTGCCTTCCTCCCTGTTTTCTGCTTTCTGCTTATTAATCTGTTCCATATCACAGTGTTTGTCTTGTATAACTGTAGCTGTCCTGTAATAATGTCCTCAAGGCATCTACACAAGCCACAGGATATTCAAGTACCAACAGCACTATGTGTAGGACTGGCTTGCCCTGCATATATTTTATGATTTGGAAAGGTCATCCGAAAGAGACAGATAATGCTGTAAGGAGAGAGAAACCATGAGTTTTCTGTAGTTTGACACCTCTTCTCCAACACTCCCCACTTCAAACACCGAACATGAGATTTTTAGATATCTCCTGCTACATATTCCAACAGGAAGATATCCTTTGATGCACAGGGCTTGCAGCAGCAGCAGCATGAAGGATAAACATCCATTGTTGATCATGCAATATAGAAGAAATACATCACCTGGAAGGGTTAATTCATAATAAACTCAAAGCTGGGTGCTCACTTGTATGACTTTACACGGAAACAGTATTTTGAAACATTCACATCAGTGCATCTGGCTTCAAAATAGAGCCTCCATGCAGACAAGCCAATGCTTTTGTTTAGTTGTATGAGAAGCAGGCAGCCTGCTTGGCAGAACAAGCTAATGAGAGCAATGTTTGCTAGTTCACATCTGAAGAAGGCATTTGTACAGTTGCATGTGTTTTGGGCACAGCTGTTGCACAAGCCTGTCCATACTCTTGCATTCAGTTATCATAAAGCAACTTGTCACAGAAGCATTGACCTGAAATACATCACGGCTGCTTCCTTTTTCTAGAGGGCAACAGAGTAAGATGATGACAAAACATTTCAAACAGATGACACATCAAGCTTTGGAATTTCAAAAAGACCTTACACTTGCTAACTCTAGGGGACATGCACCATAATGAATGGGAAAAGAAACTTATGAATTAAGTTTTCAGCATTCCAAATATTTGAATTATTGAGCCCAAACCTGTCCAAACCATATCAGCCAAATTTATTCTAAGAACAGAGCAAGGATATGAGACCGCATGCTTTCGCAGATATAACAGATCTAAAAGTGAATAATTTCCATAGTTGATATTCATTTTTACAATAACAAGTAATGTCTCTACCCAGCTTTCAACTCTGCTTAACTCTTAAAAGTCTTCAGAAAGGTGGGCAAGCTTTTGTGAAAGCATATTACAGATTAATAATTGAAATTAGCTCTCAATATATTAGCTCAAGTACCAGAAGCAGCTCAACATAGCAGCTAAGAAACAAAGGCAAAGAAGACTATAAAATCTGCGCTCTCAGTTTGCAGCAGCTGATTAAAAGTACTTAAGTTATCTCTGTATTATGTTGCAGAAACATCTCAAAAGGTAGAAGATATGCATCTAACAGCATCCCTCAAGTCAGACAGGAAAGTTCTCATATCTTGATTCTCAGCTCTGTGCTTGTGCCAGCTGATTAGAAGTAGCTAATTGAATGCTCTGACAGAAAGCTTATCTCCATTAATGTCACTTCTAAACCTTCCACAGATAATTTGGTTCAACATTTTGTTCCCCTATTCAGTATTACGTATCTAAAACCCCAAACATTAGCAATTCATAGGTCAAGGTTTGAAACAAGATGGGTATAGCCTCTGTATTTATACACTGAACAGGTAGTATAATGGACTATCTTCATATTAAAAGGTTTGCATAACTGCTTTTTCAGGAAAAGCACATTTCAAGATTCTTGGTTGCCAAGCAGTATCATAACTAATAGCTTAATATGCTTGAATTTTTCTCTATGATGTTGATGAAGAAAGAATATCTTCAAGTCCACCAAAATTTCTTGATCCAATGTATGAACAGTCTAAGACCAGAGACAGAAATTACACTAAAAAAATGGTATCTTAAGCAACCGCAAGATGATAGGCACTGCCACTGAGCTCCTTTTTGCACTTGCATTTAGCTGTGATGATGTAGAGAAGGCAACCTGGTCCCTGACACACATGGAGTCAAATGGCAGTGACAGAATCCTCATCCACTACAAGATGATGGTTAGGAGGGTCAGTATCAATTAAATGTATGTTAGCACTTAAAATGCAACATGCAGCCTGAAACCCTGGAGGGTTCCTTCTCTCCAGTCTTATGGTAATACAAAATGAACAGAAATTCTACAGCAGAATTGAAAGAATCCTCTCGTTCTGGAAAAATCTGCTGTGACACTAACTTGCCAAAGCAAGAGTTATTTTAGAAAGGTTTTTGAGTCATTTTTCTTAAACAGAAAATAGAGCTGAGCCAACAACAAAGAAAGGCCCTTACAGAATTTCAACTTTTTCATTTCTCACTTTGCAATTAAAGTCTTTTAGTGAAGTTACACAGGACATCAAATACTAATTTACTGCTGTTACAGTTTCAAGAAATGAACTAATCTAGACTAATTTAGCAACCTAGAAGTCAGCTTTCTATTCTGAGAGCTTCATGTGCTCCTTCTTCAGTTAATGCATAAATAAGCTTTCTGCAACAGGCTAGTTTATTTCAAAACAAGTATCTTGGATGGACAACCCTCTTCAGGTGCTCTTCTTTCTTCACAGGCTGCCTGGATAACCATTTAATTGAAGTATGGAAAAAACACCACTACTGTCCCCTACTCAGAGTCTACATTACGTGGGAAGCAGTACATCTTACCACATAAGTGGCAATTTCACTCAAGTATCTTACTAAATAAAAAGACATTTTATTTATGTTGGGATGCTTGCAGACTAATGCATACTCAGTACAATCTAGAATAATCAAGTAGGCCATTCATGCTGTAGGAATTACCTATAAACACATTATAATGCAAATTATTTATTAGATATATTTCATTAAGTGTTTTTAAAGACTGGTTCATTAAACTGATTCTTAAAAAGATACAAATTTAACATTAACCAATGATAATGAAACACACCTCTAAACAACCAAGTAATTGTTACAGTACATTAATATACTTTCTAATATATTTTGCATTGTTGCTCACCTTAAGTATGCAAAAATTGCTACATTGTGCAATGACTTCAATGTTATCTCAAAGTACTTAAGTGTGTGTGAAAAGCTTTAAGTTATAGAATCTGTATCAGCAATAAAATAAAACCAACATAAGTAGCTTCTGCTATAATTTTGAACTGACTGCACTTCAAATACATCTTCCTTCTTTAGCATTCTCTTCACTTGTTCCTTGCCTGGACTGTAACCATACATTCAGAAAACTGTGCTTGCTTTTTCCTCTTTTACAAACTTCAATAACTTTCTGTCTTGAATGGAACACATCCAGACTGCAGACCTAAGTGATGCTCAAAATGGTGACCCCACTTTTTATGGGAAACCATAAACATTACTTCTGTGTTTCTGCTTGAAAATAGCTTAGAAGAATATAATATGATGTAAAAGCCATTGAACAGTACCTGGAAATAATGAGTCCTTATGTATTTTGTGTGCAAATCATACTATATTCATATTTCTGAAAACCTGGATTTCAAAGGACAACTTGAACACTAATTATATGTTGCCAGCAAATCAGAGGCAAAAGAATTAGATGGATGAGAATGACCTGTAGGGGACACTTATAATGACACTTAATACCAATAATCTCCAGACCTGAGGCCTCCTAAGATACAACAGTATTCCTCAATTCCCAAAAACAAACCAGGAGCTTTCACTAGGTTCCTGCTCAGTACCCCCTGGAGTCAGCAGAGTTGGCTTTAATACAATTTTCTACTTAAGGAAGCTTATTTTCAGTAATGAATATTTAGAAAACATACACATAATTAAAATACTAAAATGCAACAGAGACAATGTGAAAATTTCTGTATTATGTGCTCTTTTTATCTTCTTGCATTTTCCTCTAGTAAAACCATTACACTAAAGGGACTTTCTTAAAATAATGGTCTCTTTATTTATAATCCTATAGGAGTAAAAGGTACATAATGAATTTGGAGCTGACAGTAAAAGAGATGAAGAAAAACAAGTGATCTGAAATAAATTGCATCAACTTAATTTGTGGAAAATTTAGAAGCAAAACAGATTTATTGCTTAGGCATATGCCTTTTCCTAGTGAAAAATGATTTAATGGACATATTTCAAATATTCTTCTTGGTGGACATTCTGATTTTTTTTTCTTTTTATTTTTCAGATTTAATATAGACCATTGCACAGACTCTCTTTTCCATGTTCTTTCCCTTCAATAGCATAACTCCTTTCATAAATAAATGTCCTGACAATATTTTCTTGGAAAGCAATCAAACATTTCATTACACTGAAAATGCTGTTTAACATTAAAGGTTGACCTAACGTCTAACATTTGTGTGTACTTTTGCTTGGAAGTTTTGAGTCTTGCTAAACTTGTTAAAGCATGATGCTCATCTGGCTATGAAATCTGCTTTTATTTTTTCCTCATGCAGTTTGCTTTTTTCTTTTCAGCATATTGTGATCTTTATGTCTTTACTTTGAAAGAGGATTAATTTTTTCCACACTCTGAAATTATAGACAAATAATTTCTTGACTTTAGAAAAAAAAAAAATGAGTAAAAGATGAATGAAAATAGTCACTGGATTTCACATCATTAATATAAAATATACCCTGTAATTCCTGATCAGTATGAGACCATACAGTCACATAAAAAACGTGGTGTCAGAATACCATTTTCATCAATGTGCTGATGTGACAACAAGATGGTACAATGTAAGATCCTGAGGGACAGGAGGAAGAGGAGTCCAAGCTAAAGAGCAAACTTCTTCTTCTCCAGGGCACTGGCAGCCAGGTTCCTGTGGGATATTGCTCTGAAAGGCCAGAGCCCAGCAGATTTGAGTAACCTTCACAGAGAGCCTCTTCCAAGTGCCAGAATAACCTATTCCAATCCTCAATGAAGCAGGCAGGCACAGCAGAATAGAAGCATAACTCCACAGGGAACATCTGACCAAGACCCAGTGCAAAACAGAAGCCAACCAGACATGGAAACAAAGAGAGATTACCCAGGAAAAAAAGAGAATCCCTACCTGGCCAGGCAGAGATGGGGTTCGCAAAATTCACCTGTCGCTGAAACTGGTACAGGATGTGAAGGATAACAAGAAGGGTCTCTACAACTACATCAGCAGTGAAAGCAAAGGAAAATATGAACTCACTGTTAAAAGGAGTGGGCAACTTAATGAAGGGCACTGAAAAGGCCATAAGTACTCCAGCGTGATGCTTTCTTGGCTTTGGTCTTTAGTGGCAAGATCTGCCACCCTGGTTGCTGAGTTTAGTGACAGAATTTAGGGAACAGACAAAGTAGTCCCAGTAGTAGGCAAAGACTGAATTAGTGATTGCTGAGACAAGAGGCCTATGTCCACAGGCCCGGATGGTATGCATCTAAGGCATCCAAGGGAGCTGGCTCATGTCTTGTAAAAGCTGTCCTTTATCACCTTTGAAAGATGAGGACTGAAACATCAGCCCAGTGTGGTTGTGAAATCTCCATTTTTGGAGATACTAAAATCTTGATTTGACAAGTGCTGAGCAGCTACATCCAACTTTGACACTAGCTTGCTTTAAGCAAGAGATTAGACTGAATGACCCCCAGAAATCCCATCTCAATTCTATCATTTTGTCATTATGCCTATTGCCTAACTCCTGCATCTAACACATATTCATTCCTGACTACAGATGCTCCCAGCTGGAAAACATGATTTCAAAATAGTTTATATGCATACTGAAAATTGAAAGCAAGCATTTTCAAAGTTGCAGATGTATGCATATGAAAACCTTCTATTATACAGAAGAGATTCATTATTTCATTGGTGTAAAGAACTTCATCTGCTATGGTGTCAGGATTTTACAGTGACAGAGTCTAATCATTCCAGGTGTCCCCACTGGCATGAAGAGAAAGCTCTTCATTTCAAATGCTGTAATATACAATCCCAATCCATTTCACTCAAAATCCCATCAAAGAATGAGTCTCTGTCAAAATCCCAATGGCAGACAGATTTTGAAAGCAGAGGTAGAATTATAGTGTAAGAAAAGCATCACCAAAATCTTCCCCTGGAATTCAACAACACTTAATTTAAGACACTACCTACAGAATCAACATAGTTGGGAAGCGTGACATTCTCATTCAGTTTCTCATTTGAAGGCTGACAGAGAATCAGCCACACAATAAATTCAATTAGTTCCAGGCCTAATCAGTCTATTTACCTTGCTGTTATTTCTACATATTGCTGGCAGTAAAGAAATGAGAAAGAGATCCTAATTCTAATTACTTAAATATACACATATATATATGTAAAGACTACTGAAATATGATCACTTTATGAAGAATCAAAGACATCAAAAATTAATTTAAGGCCCATTTGTGAAGCTTGTGCTGATGGCCAATACAGATCGTAGGCCAGAAACTTATCAGGAACAGGACAGTTCATGCAGTTCATTTGATCGTTGTCACAAAATGAAGTGCTGAAGTTCTCTCTTAATATTCTGTGTTTCTCTTAGTAGACTTGCAGATTAACACTACTTATTTTCTCTTTTTTTTTTTCTTAATCTGAAAATGTATTTTATTTTCTCCAAACCTGCCTAATCCAGATAAAGGCATCTGTGTTGCTGGCATCTTTATACCATTTCTGTTTCTCCTTTTGAATTTTTCTTCAGTTTGCTGGATCCCCAGAAAATGAGCACACATTTGCTCAAATTGTGATCTGCAAGAGGAGTACAACTGCCATGGCACCTCCTGCCCAAATTTCTTGAAGCAAGTACAACTTTTCAAAATTACATGGGTAACACTGACAGCAATGACAACCACCAGTTCTGGGGAGAGGTGCCTGCACAATTAAACCTGAGTATCTCCCAGGAATCAATAAGACCCACCAATTCAGAGTTCACACCAGTGAGGAGGAAAATACAGAAACAAAACTGGTACGCAGCAACCAGGTTACTAGAATTTAAAACAAAGATTTTTATGTTTATTTTTTTTATTACTAATCATTTTTCTATGCAATGCACTAACACTTCTTTTTACTCCAAATGCAAAGCTTATTATGTGAACCACACCACATCTTTTTCTACATCCTGAACATTTTTCAGTCCCTGTTCTTCCTTTCCTTCTACATTCCATTACAAATATTGGCATTTCACATTTCCTGCACTCTCCATCGTCAGTTTTTTGCCTTGTTTTCCGCCTCCTGTCTACACATCCCTACCTACTCTTTTCACACAAACTGATCTACCTGAAATCCACCCCAAACTCTACGAGCTTCCCTACAGATTCCCATTTACATGCACTCATCCAGTCTTAAAAATCGCTACGCTACATTTTCTTTCCTTTTTACGTATGACAGACCTGCCTCAACTTTCTTCATGCAAAAAAAGCAATAGAGCGACAGTGACTAGAGCTCCAGGAACTATCTTTTCAACAGCCCATACCAAAAATAAATACCAGGACAATACTATTCCTCTTTTGATACCCAAGTATTTTGGAGCTGTTCCGGTATCTTATTATATTTTTTCAGCTACCCAGAGGACATTTAAAAGAACGATTCATTTAAATACTAAAATAATTCATCATTCTTTATTATGACTAAACATTATTTTGTCTCTCCTCAGCCATGAGAAGGCAAGACTTGCTGCATTATCAAATGACTGCACAGACAATAAGGCCCTGGGTTCATGGTTTAAGTGACAGGACATCAACTACCTGACAAGGTCGATGACTCTCTCCCTTGGAGCAGTGCTGACTGGCTCATCATTAATCATTATGATCTGATCCCCTGGTATAAGCTTTCCTTCAGAGGGGCCGCCTGGAGACAAATGAAAAAAAAGAAAAGCACAGGTTAGCAGAGCATTGTAAATGTGCTCTATTGTTCACGTACTGTGAGTCTTTTTTTTCTTCAAATAATGTCACGTTTAACACTAACCCTGTTTCTGATATTATCAGTACTTCTTCACCAGGATGATCTTGAAAGCTAGCGAGCACTTTTACTTAAGTTCTGCAAGTTAAGTTGCAAACCCGCATCTAGTCACCTAAAAATAAGGGCTTGATTTTCTGGATGGCCAAAAGGACCCATGAGAGGTGGCCTAATTCACTCTTTCAAGTGTGATCAACCACGCCTTTCTCGATGTTTGTCTGATCCACGAACAAGATCACCCTAAGGATGACTTCTTTCCCCATCAAGAATCAATTCTGCTTAACTAGGAAGACCAGGAAGTCTTTTCCTCTACTGTTTACATCAGATCTTCCCTGCTGCAACATGGTTTCCTGTCCCAGGCAAAGTAACACTGGAGAACATCTTACACCTCTTTCCTACCAAACCTCATTTATATATTTGAAAGTCATTTGCAATCTCTCCTTTGAATTCTCTGTTCTTGGCAAAAAAAAACCCTGTTTTCTTCAATTTGAAGACAGTAAGTTTCTACACCTCAAGCCTCTGAGGCTCTTTTCCTCTGGATTTCTACCACTTGGTGAACACATCCAAAAACATTGCCACTTTCAGTTAGACAGCTATTTAGCATTCGTCTGAGTAGACAGATGTGTACATGTCTATGCACTTTGGATTCTGACACTGCTGAAATGCATATTGAATTTATGCTTTATTAAATGCACATAATACTTTATTTCTCAGCACAGTTGCACGCCCAGAAGAGGGTGTGACATTGCAACTGCTAGTGAAAAGATATATCCTCTCTAAACTCCACAATGACGATACACTAAAACCCAAGTAATATTACCAATATGAAGATAAAGCCCTAGAAGAAAGTGTTTCCGTATCAAAACCAACTCATTTCATAACTGAGCTGATGCTGTTCCTTTCCTCTGTTTGGTTTGAAAACTGCATTTATATATATTCGGCATGAATGAATACAAACCCATGTAGGAGAATGTTGTCCTAAGCCCATTTTCCTCCTATTCACTTGGAACCGGATATAATATACACCTTTTCCAAACTGAATTCTAACATTGAGCCACATTAATAATGTTAACTTGGGAGAAAATAGCTGTCTGGTTGTAATTCAAATATTAGTTACATTGCTTGAGTCATCTGAAAGCAATACAAATATAATCAATGCACACACATGGGTAAATGACATCAGAACTTCACAAAGTCAATTTTGCCTCTCTTTTGCTCTCTGTGGTGGTTCGGGTGGACATATCGAACAAGAACAAACTCAAATCCCTGCCCATGGCTCCAAGGCAATTTTACCTAAGAACTGAACTTCTAAGCATAAAGAGCAGGAGGCTGCTAGTAAGGAGACTGATTAGTCTCAGGTATTGTCCCCCATTAGTTCAAAATTACCACAAACCTCAATAGTTTTCACTCCATGTAAGGCAGTTAGGGATCTATTTTGAGTCATCTTTTTGCCATATAGTTATATAGAAGTATCCATTAAAATAAACCCAAACCAATCAAACACAAAAGCCAGCAATAACGCCCTCTTTTTCATAAACAAATGCTGTAGTTAGAACCAAGTATAACAGTTGGAAACCTAGGTCTCCTTGTGAAGCTGATGATAAAAAGAATGCAAAATATGTAAGATTTAATCTTACAACTCAACATACCTCTTGAAAACACTGAGTCAATGGCAATGAAGATGACATCAAACCAATATAAATGTAGCAGGGGGAAGACCTTCTTTCCTTGAATGAAGTGGGTCAACTCTTTTCAGGTAAGCAACAGTAATGGCTCAGAGTAATAATCTAAAACTGGCTTTTTGTTAACACATTTACATAATGTTCAAAAATGAGTGCAAGCAGGGAAACAACTGGGAAATACAAGACTCAAAAAACTACCTAGTATTTGTAGCTACTTTTTCTGCCTGAATTTTTAAACAGTACTCAAATTTGCAACTGTCTTTCATCTCAGTAGATTAAGTCCAAGTTTGCTTCAGCGGTCAGGTGGGGAAAACATACCTGGTGTTACTGAGCGTACAACAACTGGTTTTTCACTACCAGCCACAAACCCAAATCCTAGCACAGGATCCCTCCTCATTTCCACTTTCCGAGGGGCTGGAGGGGTTATTTGGCAGCTCTCTATTCGAGGGTCTTCAAATGTGGCTGATTGTGTCATGTGACTGTGAAAAAAAAAATAAAAGATGGAAAAAGGAAAAAAATCATTAAAGCATGATTTTGTGGTATCTACTTGAGCCAAGCAATTTCTGCAAAGATATGAGATGAATATCTGAAATGTTCTCACTATAGGAACTAAAACATCACCTTAGTAATTTTCTATTTGATTTTCTTATACATGAAGTAATAAAGCTGCTGGCAGGTCTCAAATACTAATCAATAGTACCAACCTATAAAGAGGTCTCTCTTTGACAGCATATATTTAATCATAACCCAAATATGAAAGAAAAATAAGCCAACAATAAAGCCTTTGTCATAGGTACTTGGAAGTTTTCATACTTCATTTTTTGGAAGGGAAAAATAATAAAGCGATCTACTCATAATGTAAAACATAACAATTAGAGTCTGCCAGCTTTCTTCAAGAAGAGAAGACACATGTTTAAATTTGGCTTTCTAAAATGTTAAGCAAGTTTCTGAGCTGAGTTCTTTCAAACAGACTACCAAACACACAGGTAACAGATTTATATTAACTACTTGTGTACACTCTTTGGACTCACTGCGAACTGTTCCAGAGGAGAAAAAAAAAATGAAGGGGAAAAAAAAAAGATATCAAGAAAATATATTCACCAGCAATTACTAAAATACTTTCAGCTACAGTGCTATGATGATGCTTATTGTACCTAGAAGTAAAATTTCTCATGGCTGGAGGGAAAGATCTTGATTTTTCAAGCAGAAAATAAAAAATAATGAAAACCATTCCGCATCACATATCTACGAAAGAGGCCATGGTTTAAAAACACAGACACTTCTAAATTAACATTAATAAACATAGAAATGTGGCTGATGCTACATGCTGACTGAGCTGGAACATTCTTTGTGTTTCCCACCTGACGACTGGAACTCCTCACTGAATCATGGCTACCATTTCCCACTACTGATCATAGAATCATGGAGTCATACAGAAAAACAGACCATTTCAGTGTCATACCATTCCAAATGCCATTAATTGAACTCATGTCAGGCTGCCCAGAGAGGCTATGGCTGCCCCATCTGTGGCAGTGTTCAAGGCCACGCTGGACAAGGCTTTGAGCAGGAAGGTGCTCTATAATCTTACATATAAGAAGAGTTAAGGGACATCCCATGTGACTAGAATTATTGCTCTCACCTCCTGTCACTCTTCCACCTTCAAATACAATCCCCTGAAGAACTCCGGACAGGCTGTCCATGCGGAAAAAGGCACCATTCAGAGATCTCTTTTCAGCATCAATGGCATGCAAAAACTTCTCTGGTCTTTCCCCAACACATACACCTTGGGAATGACAACAATTTCCATTCTCTCCATAGTCTGCTTCTATTACTGATACACAGAAAAGCAGTAAAATCTCAGTAAACTCTCAGTGAGAGCTTATCCCTGCGACTGGATTTTTCTTGAGCTTTCCTTCAAAGAAACTCTATATTCCTACCACTAGATTCTGTCTGCCTAAGAGTAACATGCTACCTTTTTATGCATATGATCAGAGACAGCAGAAGCTACTTCCTTACAAAAATAAGGAAAAATTAAGGTATTCTCTGTGCTGCTAGCATCTGTATTAGGTGAAGACAGCAAAGAAAATTTATTTTCTTTTACTAGGTAGAACTTCACATCTGAAACTTCATTTTCCTCCTCCTCCTGTTCCTCCAGTTCTTGTCAGTTAATTTAGGTAACTTTCTATTGCATTTATTCAAAAGAACTTTTAGGAAAAGCTAGAGAGCTTTTTGCAGACTCTTTATGAAATCTACCTTCAAGACCTCCCAGATACCCTACTCCCCATCAACTCTACTTATGATTTCTTTCAAATGAGCTAATTTCTGAGGTGTCACTGGTATTTAAAAAAATATCTATTTCAACATTTGAATTTTGCTTTGGTAGAGAATGTGAAACTCCGCAGTTGTCATCTCTTTTAGGTGACAGTCTTACCAAAATTTCCACAAAGTTAAAATGTTCTGTTCAATCATTTCTTCCTAACAGGTTTTTCCATTTTTGTAACTGGGGCACTACAAGCTTACACTGTCTTCGAACAGGAAATCCCATATTTACAATCAACTTGAACATACAGCTTTCACCTTTGAACACTACTTTCCTGCTCTCTTCAAGCACCTATTAGTCTGGCTTGAAAACTAAACCATGCAGGAAAAACACCCAACAAAACAACCCGTGAAAAACCTCACCAATAGTCTGCACTTGCAAAGCCAAGAGAAGACTGAGAGATTTGCTCAAAAGAGGAGCTCTGCTACTGGATGCCTCACTTGAGCCACTGCATTGGCTCATACTGAGCAGCAGCAGCATCAGTTATTCAAAGCCTAAGCAAGAGGATCAGCTAGGAACCGTCCATCATGATTCTGAGAGGCACAGGAGGTTTTATTGATTTTTAAGGTTATCCACCTTCAAATACATCAACTAAAAAGACTCAGCATCTCACGCTTTCACAGCTTGCTACATCAGATATTCTTCTATCATTCAGTACGCTGCAAGTGCATTTCAAGAGAGCCACAAGATATATGAATATGATCCTAGAAGAGATGACATGAATACACAAAGCTTGTCCATTGACAAACCTGTTTCCTCCTGTGGATAGTTCATTACTGAGATGCCAGTTGTAGCAGCCTAGTTCAAGACAAATTTCAATTTTGCATTAATTGGAGGTATTTGATCTTCATCTCAGCTACGGAACTATTGACTCCTGAAGAATAGCTACGCTAAGAGTTCTAAAGCAGAGTCTAATAAACTTGGACTCAAAACCTTACATAGAGCATCATTTTAACAGTGAAACATTCTTAAAAGAATAAGAGCAACACTGCAAATTTCCCATTTCTTTCAAACACAATAAAAATGTGTTTAGAGGGTACTATGCTTAGATCATACTAAGCACAATATCATCTAAAAAAAATCATATGGTACTAAAGATTTACTTTTCTGTGAGAAAAATGAAAGAAAATGAAAAGGGCTGATTTTAAGCATCAACTGTTCTTTCCATATACACAAATGCAAGATGACCTTAGATTGCCTTTTCAAAGGCAGATTCTTGTGTCTCACCATTTTCAATGACTGACATGAGTCCCTGCTTCACAAAAGGCTGTCTTCTCTGATGTACTCTTATTACGAGCAGTGGGCGACAGCTGCCATTATTAAGGAGAGTAATTCACAGAGAATTTATTGAACAGGGATTTTATACACCAGCCTCTTCTGAGATATAAACTACCAGCTATGGAAAATCATAGCAGAAGTGTAACTCCAATTACTGACTCTCAAAATCTCCCTTTGGCAACAAGAGAAGGTAACAGGGGAAACGAAAGTAGGCATGCGAGTGCACATGCACCAACAAAGAGAGCAGAATGGATATACTGCAGGGTGACATAAAATTCATGTGCACAGTCATCCACTAAGGGGCCTATGGCAAGTGAAGGAGGAAGAAAATGAGGAAAGAAAGACACCTTGGGGAGCACTGCTGAGCTGCGACAAGGAAGCCAGCACCTGCAAACACAATTCTGCTACCCAGGACATTATAGAGAGCCTAGTGTAGCAACTGAATACCTGAATTCATGCTCAGGGAAGTCAGAGGTATGATTAAGGCTGGCACTTTGAATCTTTACGTCATTAGATTCATAATGATTAACTTGGTAGCGCTTTCTAAGGAAACCTTAGCGTTTTCCTCATTCAAATTACATACTGAATAGCCCATAATATCTAAACAAAGACAAATTAAAATGAGAGCTCAGTTTAATAAAGTCTATTAGTAGCTGAAAGGAAATTATCTAAGTACAATGCTTTTTGAGCCTTCAGAATTTGAGATGTCATTCCCTGGCACTTAGGGATTAGTGGGCTAATTCTGACAGTTTCATCTATGGCAGCTAAGAAAGCCTGTCCTCAGCAGGCCAAAATTTATTATGCAGGAGCTTGCATTTCCACAGGAAAATGATTAGGGGTCTAACTCTTCTAAGAAACTGAAACCTATGGCATGAACCCAGTGGCTCAGGTTACAGTAAATGTTATTTGGGAAATACTTAACAAAGGCACCCCAACAACTTCAGCTGCATTCTGCAAAGACATCAAAAATAAAAAAAAAAAAGGCAGAAAAGGCATCTTGCAAGGTTAGTTTAACACAGCTGCACACCCACACACATGAAAACTACATAACCAGAATTAAATGGCTCCTGCACTGTATTGCGACAAGTATGAAGACTGGCTGCACTTTAGTGTTTCATCATGTTATTTCCATACTATAGCTTGTTTCTATTATTTCAAAGGTTAATACCAATTCTCAATTTTGAGGGTTTTATTTCTTAGCTTTTAAATAGTTGCAATGCCGCTGCTCTACAGATTGATTTAACCACAAAATAAACTCTGTTTTGACCTGAAACACAGCAGGTGTAATCCTGGTCAATAATGGAAAACAGACCTTGGAAATGTCAAACCACTCATGGGCTGATGAGTGGAAATGGCCAAGGAGGATGGAGATGGGGACTTCTTATCACAGGTATAATTCAGAAATAATAAAACCACTTCAAATCATTGAGCACTGTCAAAAATCTGTCTCATTAATGAAGAGAAGATGGAGGACCTGCTTTGTTGACTGCAATTGAGATCTTCAAAAAGACATATGCAATTTAAAGGTGTCATATAAAACGTCATGTATAATTGTCCAGCTGAATCCCTCAGACCATGAACCTCTGCCCATCTGTCCTGAAACTCATCTTTGTTCATACTCTATTCAGAGCCTCAGGTTGTGTGCTCAAAATTTCCTTTGCAACTGGGAGTCATAAAAGCTACTGCAGCAACAATAGAAAGTAAATTTGATTCTTGCTCAGTCACCTGTCTTCAGAAATTAGCATTAAGTAAAATGGCTTGAGACTTGAGACAATATTACAGAAACTGATAATAACAGGGTATTTAACAGTTTTCCCCTCGATAATGTGGAAGAACTATCAAAACAGCAATGACAGGAAACTGTTATAGGTGAGAACAAATACACAAACTCTGCAGAACATTAAAAACTGATCTTCACTTATTTATCTTAGCTAGTAGCTACATATGAAAAGTATTTCTTCCCTTCCCTTTCTGGCACCTCTTACTATACCTCAAGTTAATTTATTTTCTCCAAGAAATCCCAAAAGAATTATTAAGAACTAGGACACAAGTGTCACAATCATGCATCAACTGTATCTTTCTTCTACTTGGAAATGACATTTCAGGGAAGAAGTGCCCAAATAGTTATTACATTGCTAAGTAAAATTGCTGCTCCTACAGATAATCTGGTGGCTTGACAAACTGTTTTTGCTCCATTTTGCAGCAAACTGGGGAGTTGCTCACAACTTCAGAATGCTTCTTGGACGTATTCAACAGACGAAAGTTTAATTTTCAGCTGTTCAAAGAGGAGCCAACCTTTAACAGTTCAATAAAACATTCCCTACATTTTCACTGTTTTCATGCAGGTAAGTATGCTGAGAATTCGGTATCATAAGCACAAAATACAGCTGGGAGGAATGTATCACTTCCCCTCCCCACCCCCACCCTCCCTTCATTCTTTCTAGGACTATTTTTCTGCCCCAGTGTCAATTCTATTTTTTTCATTAGCTTCTTCAGCAGTTAAAACCTCTGAAGTCAGGTCATTTTATAGCACCCTAAAAAATGTTTGGCATATGCCATCTGGAAGAACATATGGTAAAAATGTAATTAGAAGGAAAAAAGGTTTGCTGGTTTCAGAAGTTGGTGACAGCTTTTTTGATAAAATTGGATACAGGGAAATCTGACAAGTAAAAAAAAAAATCAAAATCTACTCTTCTTCCCTTGGTAGGCATGATGTGCAATCTAAAGCAAGACAAAGTGAAGCAAAATCACAGTGAATAAAACTGACATGAATATAAATTTAGAGGGATAAAAAGATTTATGCTTGGCTTCAGGCAGACACTGGGAAAAATATGCCAAAAAAGTATTTTACAATAGCAGTTAGCGCTCTCATATTGACAATATTACATGTGTAATATGTGAATGCTTCTGCACTCTGTATATTCTATATATGAATGCTATATATTGCCCTTTTACTCTGCTCTTGTGAGACCTCACTTAGAGTATTGTGTGCAGTTCTGGTGTCCTCAGCATAAAAAGGATATGGAACTGTTGGAATGAGTCCAGAGGAGGGCCACGAGGATGATCAGGGGACTGGAGCACCTCCTGTATGAAGATAGGCTGAGAAAGTTGAGGCTGTTCAGCCTGGAGAAGAGAAGGCTGTGTGGAGACCTCATAGCAGCCT